>JAEIFV010000937.1:0-107476 GCA_018904265.1 Lordiphosa collinella | reverse complement strand
TTTTTATACTATGTAAAGAGATATAGAGATCCAAATTAGCCCACACTGAAATTTATTTTCTCGCGAAATTAATATAAACAACAGATGACGCAGAAAATCATGAAAAAAAAAACTGAAACGAAATCAAACAACAACAACCGCCGCAGGAATGATAAACGCGACGCGTTGCAGTCGACAGAAGTGAAAGCACGGGGGCAAACGGGAACGGGAGTAGCGTGGGCGGGGGCGGCGATTGCAAAATGCGTCTCCAAAAGAAAGAACAAACGAGCTCGGGTTCACTACGCCACATACACTTTTCTAATTAATATTTATTCGTAATTGCAAAGCCATACGCATTATTCGACGACCGACACCGCACCGCACCGACGACACACTCACGCGACAACCAAAAACAAGGGCGACAACGACAAGGCGTGTCGAATTGGCTTTGTAGCCTTAGTGTAAATTAGTGTGGCCAAGGCACAAACGGTGCCAGAGTTGCCAGGTATGTAACGGCTATCAGTGGTGGTTGAGTTTTGATAAGCTAGAAAAAGGCTAAATGGATTTAAGCTTGAGATTTTTTCAAAGTCCATTCCGATTGATTTTAATCAAGAGTGTATAAACAACAAGCTAAATAAAATACATAGTATAAAACACTCCAAAAAGTTAAACAAGAATACAAAAGCGAAAAACTGTTTAGGCAAACGAATAAGCCATTTTTTTAGTGATTTATAGTCTGCAAAGACACCTAAAAATGGCGAATTTGGTCTATTGAATTTAATGCCATGTTCTTATAATTTGTTTTGTTTTTGTTTGTGTGCCACCTCTGTGGCAGTGTGACCGTAGGTGACACAAACGTCATTTATCGATAGATTTACTTGGTGTTGGAACTATCATTAGCAACTATCGCACTCACACAGCTGTGAGGTTACAATGCAAACTTGGGCGGTATTTTTAAATAAATTTGCAGATCTGTGGAGTATGACCGGAGTGTCGAAACGACAGCTATCGATAGATTTGCTTGGTGATGAACTATCGTTAGCTAATATTGCACTCACACAGCTGCGAGGTTACACTCATACTTGGGCGGCATTTTCAAATAAATTATATTAGCAGTGGTTAAATATTTAAAAAATTTTTAAAAAATAGGAGAGATTTTTCTGTACTTTTCAGAGTATGAGAAGCAGGTGAAGGAGAATGAAAAAAAAATAGTTAAAAAATAATAGGTAAAAAACTCTTGTATACCTTTAATGATTTGATAAGCTTTACACTAAGCCCTAACCTAAGTTTTCGATTCGGTTGAACAAAATTAAAGACAATTTAAAATCTAGCAAATTGTGTTGCTATCTGCGACAAAAACAAGACATCGTCAGGATAAAAAAATTTTAATTAAAAATTCTAGATAGACTTTTTAAGCAATTAGCTTAGTTTTTTATCCATAATATTCACGTGTACAGATAACAAAAATAATCTAACTAAGACTACTTTTCAGACTCTACTTTATCTATGATATGTATACTCTAAAGATGTCCAATTTCAACCAAATTTAGTGGAATCATGGAAAAGCATAGTAAACTAAGAAATACGAAGTTTGGAGGCGTTTCAATTGAATACAAAAGTTTTTCTCACTAAGACTAGTTTTTCGACCTATCTTTTCTATGACAGCTATATGCTATAGTCATCCGATCCGGCCGGTTTGTACCAAAAGACTTCGTGCAAGGTTTGGTGAAAATAGCTTTAAAGCTGACGGAGGAGATAGCATAGAAACAGACGGACAGACCGACGGACAGGACTAAATCAACTCAGCTCGTCATGCTGATCAAGAATATATATACTTTATGTCGTCGGAAATGCTTCCTTCTATGCGTTACAAACATCCGAACAACTTTATAATACCCTCTGCAAGGGTATAAAAATTGTAATTTTCAATGATTGAGGTTCGGGCTATAGCCGCGTCAATTCTGCGTCCATTGTGCCCTACATCATCAAAATCGGTCCAGTAGAACTTAAGAAAAAGAAGTGAACCATTTTGAAAAACGTGGTTTCGAGAAAAAACAAAGTTTAAGTTTGCAGTTGCTAGGAAAATTTGGTCACCTTGGGTCACTAAAATGCTTATATCACCGAAATTATTCCGAATTTTGAAAAATTCTTTTGTTGTAATGTATTTTAATATCAAAGCTAAAAACAAATATGAAAAAAATCGAAAAATTGCATTTTCTAGACCAGAAAAGGGCCTTAATACCCCTGGTAGAACGGGTATATCGAAGTCGGACAGGACTGACTTTAACTTACGCTCTCGTTTGCAGTGTATTTTGCTCGAATAATAAAGCGAAATAAAGGGTGATTTTTTAAGAGCTATAGGAAAGTTCTTCAAAAAACAAAATTCAGAAAAATGCATGAAATCTTTATTTGTATCGATAGAACGGTCCATATAATTTAATGTTTGAAGATTATTTCATGCAAATGTTGACCGTGACTGCGCCTCAAAGGTCATCTTAGTCCAATTTTGGCATACTCTTTCCAACATTTCGGCCGGTATCTCACGAATAAATGCTTCAATGTTGTCTTCCCATGCGTCAATTGAAGCGGGCTTGTCTGTATAGACATGAGCTTTAACATAGCCCCACAAAAAATAGTCTAAAGGCGTTAAATCGCACGATCTAGGCAGCCAATTGACCGGTCCCGAACGTGAAATAAAATGTTCACCGAACTCGCCTCTCAATAAGTCCATTGTTGCGCGTGCTGTGTGGCATGTGGCACCGTCTTGTTGAAACCACATGTCATGCAAGTCAAGCTCTTGCATTTTGGGCAAAAAAAAGTTGGATATCATCTCACGGTGGCGCTCACCATTCACAGTTACGTTACGATTCGCATCATCTTTGAAGAAGTACGGTCCAATGATGCCACCAGCCCATAAACCGCACCAAACTGTGACTTTTTCTGGATGCATTGGTAGCTCTTGCAATGCTTCTGGCTGATATTCACTCCAAAATCGACAATTCTGCTTATTTACGTACCCATTGAGCCAAAAATTAGCTTCGTCGCTGAACACAATTTTTCGGTAAAAAAGTAGATCTTCGGCCAACTTTCCAAGAGCCCATTCACCAAAAATTCTACGTTGCGGTAGGTCGTTCGGCTTCAATTCTTGCACCAGCTGTATTTTGAAAGGCTTCACACCTAAATCCTTCCGCAAAGTTTTCCACGTTGTTGAGTAACAGAGGCCCAACGATAATTGATGGTCATCATTAACACTGGCCGATACAGCTGCGATATTTTCTTCAGTTCGCACTCTACGTAAGCGTGTTGGTGGTTTAATGTCCAACAATGTAAATTTGGTGCGAAATTTAGTCACAATAGCCCGAATAGCCGCTTCAGTGGGTCGATTAAACTGACCATAAAATGGAAGAAGCGCGCGATGAACTTTCTTAACAGAGCACGCATTTTGATAATAAAATTCAATAATTTGCAAGCGTTGTTCGTTTGTAAGACGATTCATGGTTAAATTATAGACCAAACTGAAGATGTTTGACAGTGAAACAAAACAGTGTTGCCAAAAAGATAATAGCTAAAAAATCACCCTTTATTATGATTTCAAATGTGAATATGAGTCTTTTCAACAATTTGGAAATTGAATTTCTAGAGAACATTTGAATAGCTCATAATAATTTCACTTTGAGTGCCGTGCTAATGGTTAATGTTAGATTGTGTTGAAGTAAAATGAGAACATCGTCCCGTAAAGGAAATAGGGATACTAAAACAAAAATTAGCTACTTCAAAGAAGAATGGTTTATTAATGACAGGCATATTAAGGGTCGGTGTACATTTTGCAGAAGATTTACGTGGGCAGCTACAAAATCCTGCATCGATAGGGATTTATAATCCAAAAAATTTTTAAGTCTTAAAACCAGAGCTCGCAAGAAGTGATCCTTTTTGCAGAAAGTCCCAAAAGAACTGTTGCTCGCAGACACAATTGAAAACGGGATCAAAAAGACACTTTAAACTTGTTTTTACTCAGCGTGCTCTTTGGTCAATCAGTGAGAGCTTCTTGTCGCTCTCTTTAGCATGCCCGGGGGCCACGCGTCTCGAATGCGTGCCGAAGACAGCTATGTGTTAGAAGCGGTGAGTGCGTCTTTTTGGGCATACCTGATGTACGCGTTCGCTTTCGGTGAGTGTGGCTTTGTGCATATATGTTGTGCGTCCGCTTTAGTTGTGTTATTTCAGAGACCATTTCTCTCTCTCTCTTCTACTCTTTCACGCTTTTGCCCGTGATGAAATAAAGCAACAACAAAGCACTAACAAAACAACAACAAAAAAATGCACTTTGTGCGTTAAAGCAAATTGTTTGGGGGGGGGTGGTTGAGGGGGGGGCGAGGAAAAATTTTCTCATTGCGAAAGCTGTTTTGAGCGGCGAAAGAAATAAATTAGTCGCAAGAGCGCTTCGTGTGTTCTCTCACCGATCAGCATAATACCGAAAACACGAGAGACACAAACTTTAAGTCAGGGTTCCCCAAGAAGAGCTCTCTGTCTCTCTCTAACTTTATGCTTTGCTTCGGCACGCATTCGGCTGAAATTTCGTCGAGTGTGTTCGCCCCCCGGGCATCTGGCTAAAACAACCAACTTTGGGACCATAGTACATTGATTGATTGTGGCCCACCCTTGTACCCCTTTCCTTTTCAAACAATACCCCATTTTCAATATCCTTTCACTTGTACCAGTAATTTTTATTTCAAAAAATTCTACATTTGTTCTTAGCTTTGTTTTTTGTACAATTATTATTCGTGTTTTTCTTTTAGTTTTTTAATTTTATTTGTAGAAAATACAAAATATCAAAGGGTTTCCTTATGGTTGACACACAGATAAGACGATAATTGGAAAGGAAACAAACAAAACCAAAGAAAAAAAAACATGTTCAAAAAAGTTATTGCACTTGGAGTATATAAATAAATAACATAACATACTAAAAAGAGAGAGCGAGAGTATAATTATTATGGTGGTTGTGTGAAAAGTTCCTATTTTGCTTAATTAAAGGTAGTATTTCGATAGGTGTTTAAGATTGGTGAGGGTTAGGTAAGATTACAATTTCCGTATGCTGCGATCCGCCGCAGCTGAGTTAAGTTTCGTTCTGGGAAGAGAGAAATGGAAAGAGAAAATTGCAATTTAAGTTAGAATTGGAATACAAATTTCATATTAAAAACAAAACCAAATTAGGTAAATCAAATCAAATTCTAGTTCGGGCAAATTGGAGGATTTTAGAGTGTTAATTTTGGTACACAACACAGTGGACGTGGTGGCATAACTGTCAACTCCATGCAAACGTAAGGCTTACCCAGTTCTCCCAAATGTAAAACCCAAAACCTCGCCTCACTGTTGGAAATCTAAAACTCGTTTGTTTGTTTTTTTGAGTACTTTAGGACGTACTTTGAATGGCATCAAAATTACACAAAATTTATGTACTTAAAATGTAGTTTTTATGGCTCATTAGGCATCCTAAGGTCCGTGTGTTTTTGTGGTGTTTGTAATATATAGACAAAAATATATATGGTTTAAATATGTTAAAAGATTTGTATAGTATGCTTTAATGTTTAGGTTTGTAAGCAGAGAAGGCACTTGCAGGCTTTTTAAGCAGTTACAAGAAATGAATTCAAAATTTTGTGCTCAATTCTGATGCCAATTCATAGACCAAAAGCAACTACAAGACTAGGCATAAAGATTATGTAGGTAGGTATGTATGTTTATAGGTAAGTATTTTTTTTTTTTGGTTTCTTAGTTAACTAAATTCAAATCTCTCTCTGTGAGTACCGGAAAGGAGGTGCTACGGGAAGGATTGATTGGTAAGTGTACGCGAGAAAGAGAAAAACAAAAAAATGGAATTCATAAATTAGTATCAAAAGTTAAGGCCCAACCTTTACGAAATTATATGGAATAAAGTAAGCTAGGACTGGAATAAAGTTCCCAAAAGATCCAATACTTGGTACTTACAGTTCCATGGAGAGTACCGTGGGATTAGGACAGGACTGTGGAGCCCTGATGTGACATTGCTTGTGACAGATCAACTGGCAATCGCGACACTCGTAGCCCTGTTTACCAGGACGACGTGGTATGGACTTCATACAGATGGAGCATTGCAAGCCGCTTCTAAATGACAGAAGAAAGTTGTAATAGATGAATTCATGATTCCCCCTGCCGCTACTTACCCGCTCAAATGCTTGGCAATGAAGGTATGATCATTGTAGATGTGCAATTTTGTGCCCTTACGACGCCAGCGTGGTCTCTGGGCAATAGCCAAAGGCACTATAAAATGACTGTAACCCCGAAAAGAAAAGTAATTAAAAGACTTCACTTAATCCTCATCTCAATTGATTACCCACCGTTTTACACCATTCTCAATGGTCTCCAGCACCAGTGTGGATGCCTCGTGCACGTAGGTCTTATTACTGGCCGAGGAAAAACCTGATATGGCCGAAGATTCTGAAATTGAAGAGTGTCTTGAGTGGTCGGTCAATTGGCCAATGCCCATGCGGGGTCCTGCCATATTTGTTTTAGAGTGTTTATGTGTTATTGTTGTGTATAAAATATATGTATATATTCATTTAGCCATAGCCAGCGAGACACACAAAACACCCAAAGAAGTTGTTGGAACCAATCATAAAATTATATGAAAATAAATGAAAAAGAAAATAAATTAATTCAGTTGAAATTTGTCCATCAAATGTTGTGAGAAATATTTATAAAATTAAATTTAAATAGGTGTGTGTTCAGGTGTGTATTTTTGTGTGTGTGTGTTTGATATATTACAGAACCATGGAATACATACAGATTTGGGTATCAGTTAGCATTTTAGTTGGGGGTGGGGAAAAAAGTTTTAAGAGAGAAGTGAAAGACAGAGACAAAGATTAAACATGACACCAAAGACTTAAATGAAACGATTAAGGCATAACAAATGTTTAAAAAAAAGTGCATTAATTAAGCAGTTACAGTGGAGACTAGATAGTGTGGACTACGCTTTAGTGAATGGAGGTGACATGATTACTTGTAAAACAAAGGAATACTCAGTGCCCACACTCAGAAAACAAAACATTAGTTAAAGTAAAATCTAAGAATTTCTTGCTCTCGGGTGTTAAAAACTAAGTATGAATGAATTTAGAACAGATTCAGGAAAACAATACATTCACATTTTTACATTGGTGTGTGTGAGAGCAGCGCAAAAATTGCTCTCAATTTCAGTAACAACGCCTGCGTGGCGGCGTAGGAGAGCACGCAACGCAGCTGCGCTTGTACAGCTTACACTGTGAGTGTGGGAGCAGCGCTGCTTTCAGATTTTTCGTATGCACACGAGATAGGAATATGCCTGCCCCTGATTTAGAATTAAGCAACAACTCAAATAAACTTATTACTTAAATGAACTCTGTGACGACTTCTACAGCTCCTAGCAGTCAGCCATGTAACAACAAACATTTAATTACACGGAACTTCTTTCTTGCACCCTTTCGGCTTATCCTTAGAGACCCCATAGACACGCAGTGGTTTCTACAATCAATAGCGTTCATTCTAACTAGTCCCCAAATTCTTATTCCTAGAACTGTGGATACAAAAGGAACATGCAAAACATCTTGGAATGTGGCAGCAAAATAACTGCTGATGGTAGGACCAGGAGGCCCTAGAAACAGTACTCTACTATACGTGTATTATTCTCCAAAACTGGTTGAGTTTTGGTTTTTTGAGCCCTCAGAACAATCCAAAACGAACCATGAACCTAAGCATCTTAGATAATGACCTCTCCGAAGCGAAACTCGTACAAACTCTTTGGTTTAGGTTTCTATCTGGGGTGTTTCAGAAATCTCTGAAGATTTTCATAGAACAATGACCTTGAAGATTTTTTTTGTATTCTGATTTCGACTAAATTTGCTAAATTTGTTTTAAAGCTTTAATATTCGACAGTTTTCGATTTCATTGAAACAAATAAGTTTTCTCACTAAGACTATTTTTCAGACCTATCTTTTTGCATGGAAGCTATATTATATAGTTGTCCGATTGTCATCAAAATACAAACTTAACATCTTTGGCTTTAGGTAAAAATTTCTTTATTTCATGTTATTTTTGATATGTTCTTCTTGCTGCTCTTACATTTCGCATGTTTGTTGCTGCATACGTTCGACGGCCCAAATAGCCACCCCTACGTGTTGCTGGCATTGTTTACTGTAAGACACACACACTGATAGGCCAAATTGTATACGATTGATGAAAAACGATATTCCGATGTTTTAGTATTTTACCAAATTTTCACAATAATAAAACACAGAGTGACACAGATGAGCAGCCTGCTGCATCGTCAATTCAAAAGAATGTTCTGCCGACAGACACCCAAATCACCTAGCGTTACGAAATATTCAAAGTGAATGTTAGCAGGCTCAAGGTCGAGGTTTGATTACAGTTCAATAATCAACCAGAAAATTTAACAGAGAATACATATGAACATGAACAGTAGCTGTGGCTGAGTAGACGGCCGTTTCGGCTGCCGCCATGGCAAAACCTTCGTCAGTACACTTTCAGTTGCTGTCACACCAACAAGCCATTTGCAAATCCTATTTACTCGTATATTACTCAGTCGGCGAATAACGAGTTGAGAATTCCAAGTGCATAAATAGCACGAACTTTCAACTAGCATTAAGCTCCGCTCTTTAGGGTAGCTGAAGGTATATGCATTTGTTCAATGTTACTTGTGGCCACTATTTTTTTAATTACTGAGAAATTGCTTCCATTTGACGATTTAAAGGGTATGTTTCCCTTTTGTATAAATACCAAGGTATTTTTATTGTTTGTTTTATAGGTAACAGTTAAGGTTTTATAAAAACATCACAGCGAGCCAATTCCGTTATTGTATCTGAATCTGGGTTAACGTCTGTTTTTGATTTTAGTCAAAATGAATGTTAGCAAGCTCAAGGTCGAGGTTTGATTATAGTTACGAAATATATTTAAAAACCTATTCAACACCTGCCAAATATATACAACAAAAAATTTCATCAAAATCGGTCAAGTGAAACAACATAAATAGATGATTTCCCAAAACAAAATTAAATTAAATTGATTTCATCCCAAACTCAAAGCGGAACCGCACGGTTTGGAATAATGTTCGGGTCAACAAAATCAATTTAATATTTGCTGTTTTAAAATTTTAGGACATCGCATGAAGCAATGATTCTTAAAGGTATTCACCTTGAAGTACTTTCCTATTGAAAACGAACATTTAATAAAGTAATAAAGTCAAGTACATTTTTCAGAGGTTTGGTAAGTTTTTAAACTCCGAAAACCCGACCAACCCTTCTGAAAAATACTCGTATAGGAGATTTGTAGGCTTACATCACTTAAACATATAAACATAATCTACAATAATGACTTCCTTAGAGTGGATCTCACGCTGTCTAATGTTACTTGCGGCCTAAAAAGGGATACTCGAAAAGTATTCTCAATTCGCTCAGAAAAGGGTTAAATTTCTTAGCAATAAGGGCTTAATTGCTTGTCTGAGAAGTGGAGCTTGTTAACCTAGTGAAGAGTTCTCCCTGCGCTTTTTATTGGCTACGGCGCACAGCTTAAAGGAAATAATACCATCAAGGCAAGTCTTTTCCTTCCGCAATTACGAAGGGACAGACTTCTGGCTCGATGTAGCCTATTTTTGAATACCATTTTTAGATTCGCTCCACTTAGGCCCGAATTCTCAATGTGCGGTTAGTCAACTTGACAGGCAGCTAACCGGATTTGGGGACTCATGCTGTTTGTGGCGTAACCGGAGGAACAGACTTAACTGCTGCTCTAGCACTGGTTAAACTTAACCGCGAGTTCAGTGCCGATGGAATTATCGATATATTTTTATCGTTATACAAACAGCTGGCTCCAACATTTGATTTGTTTATTTAATTTTACTGCCACTAAATGTTTATTCCTTATTTGTTCAATGATTCAGGTAGACAAAGTCTACATGTAAAATAATTTATGCTAGGATCAGAGATTAAGTTAAAGCCTAGACTTCAGTTGCGATTCAATTGACTGTGACTAGGATTGTTAGTAGGACCTGGCGGCACCGCGTTCTTATATTCTTGGTTCAAGCACGTATTGTTATCATCTCAAAGTGTCAAAATCTGTTTAAAATAGTTCAATATTCAAAGAAATGACCATCTGAATTCTTATAAAACAAATATTAAACTGGAATCAAGTATTTACGCTTAAACCGGAACAAGTTTAAGATCCACCTGACGGGAAGGAATTAATTTATAATTCTAAAAATTCTGCGCACCACAAAAATTCGGTTGTGTCCCATAAGAACACCGGAAGGTATAGGCTCCCCCACCCCCCCCCTTTTTTTTTTCCTGGGGGTGGGGTTTTTAGCACGAACAAAACAATTCTCTCCTGGAATTTTTAACAAATTGTTCAGCTAGTTGAGTAATAATTTTCTAGATTCAAGAAAGAATCTTTAATGGTTCAAGAGAATTCAAAAATAATGTTTAAAATAGTACAAAATGTACTTGATATATTCCAAAACAGGCTTTAGTTAAGTATTTTGTAATTGAATAAGAAATTCAAGCTTGTATCAAGTACTTTAGTACTACTGGCACCGTGTCTCGTTTTGTTTTCTGAGTGTGGAAAGGCAGACTGGGCTTCAATGGAATTATTAAATTATTGTTTTAATGACAGACAAATTGGAACCAGATCCTAAAATACTTGAAAAAATTATGAAAATGAATTAAAGGCTCTTAAAAATGGTTGATGATTGTATTAAAAAGAACTGTGTGACTTGAAAATGATTTCATTAATGAAGTTTATATGACTTATAAATGTATGAGCCAATCGCAAGTGTCTTACAAATCACTTCCGAGCCCATATGATTTCGGTCGCTTTAGTGTTGAGATCGATTTGTAGAACACTTGGGAATAAAAAAAAAGTAATTAACCTACTAATGAGAAAAACTCTTTACTGATTCCTTTGCATGTACATGAATATGGTTGCTAAACATTCTGTAAACAGAAATTATAGAACAAGGGTCATCAAGAGATGCAAGGTTAGAAACTCTCAATAAAAGCTTCACTTTAAAGGGTTTCGAGAATTTTTGAATCATTTTTTTGAGATAATTTTTCCAAATTTCGGTAATAATAAGCCAAACGGTATCATTTTTATGGAAACAAACTAACAGGACGTCCCAATAACAAAAAAGGCTCACGAAATTTTTAAAATGTTCTTAGCAAATAGGGTTGAATATTTAACAAAATATAGGGCCACTGCCTGCCTAAAGCTGATACAGTCCTTACTTCTACTATCTTGTCTATCTTCTCCAAGATCCTTTCTTACAAATCAAACTTAATGCCTTCACCTCTTATGTTATGTACAAAGCCAAAATAAAATAACGTTCGAAAATGTGCAATAAATCCAAAAATATGTTTCATAAGCTCTCCAGCAGAATGGTTAGAAATGCGGCGTTTTTTTTTTTTTGGGGGGGCTGGCGTACATACGAAGAAGATGGTGAACATGGTGACGGGTAATTACCAAGTGAATTGCTTTTAGACAGAGTAGCACGATCGACAGATAATGAACGGGAAGATTCACCATTGAGGGTTCCGGTGGTTGTTCTAGGAAATCCTGTAGTTGTTGTTGTTGGATTGGTGGTTGATAGTGATTTATGATGAAGATTGTTATTGGGCTGATCGGCCGATAGGGTGCGTGTCTTGGAGCGACTGAGACGTTTCTTGAGGGTACCAAAGAAATTACGTTTTTTGCTACGACCACGATCATCCAAGACCTCCACACCGGGCTGAGATTGTTGCATGGGATAGGTGGGCGAGTTGAGGCCTCCACCATTTCGGGGCAGACTGTTGGAGTTGTAGGCACCATTGTTATGTCCTCCAGTGAGATTGCTGCTGCCATTCAAACTGTAATTGTTGTGATAGCCACTGCCATTGGGCGAGGAGGCGGCATTCGGTTGGCCAAACTGTGGGAACCCAGATACGAGATTAGTGGGGGATACTTAAACAGGTTTTCTTAGAAACATCATGCCATGCTTATGAACTTTGGCTACTTACCTCACCGGTACTCTCCTCCGGGTTGTTACCTGTTTCGTTACTAGCTTCATTTTGGATCTCACTCTCAATCTCTTCTACCTGGGCTGCCGCTTCATGGGCAGCACGCTCAAAGGCCTGAGCCACAGCCTGATCCAGTTCTGCGTGAGATTCTACCACTTCGATTTGGCCATCTTTATTCACCTCAACCTGGTAGGTTGTGCGAGGGCGTAGGTTAGACAAGCGCAGGGGTTAGGCAGAAAACAGTTAAGAAGAACAAGAAACAGTTTTAGGTTTAGCTTGACCTGAGCAGTCATCCTAGGGTTAGAGACTTAAGGAACTCAAGAGAACTCATAACGGTGCGCTGGTCAAATATGAATCACAGGTAATTACCTTAAATGCATTGGGATTGCTCGAGTTCTGGGTACGAAATGAAAGAAACCATAAAAAGAGAGAGGGAAGAAGTGGGCGTAGAAGAGAAACGAAATTATAAAAGAGGAAAGTCGGGGGCAGATGGTACAACATACCCGTTGTACACTGTGTATGATCAGGGTACTCTTGCTGGGCTGACCACCATTCCCGGTGGCTGATAGAGCACCATCTTGCAGGGCACGTACGGCGGCATCTGCCAGATCAGCTCCATTCCGGATGTGTTCGTTAATGGCAGGCGTACTCAAACGCAAAGCCTCCTTCAGGCGCTGTGGACGTTGACCCATGGGTATTTCAGCTCCTTCGATGAAAACAAAATCTACGGTAATGGCTCCAGCCACTGGCTGAGTCTCATAGGGACGGGGCTGCAGCTGCAAGTGCTGTGTAGAGGCAGGACCCACAGCCAACTCATCAATGCCCACCAGGCCCAGACCCAAAAACTTGGGCGGATCGGAGGCAATCACTGGATGGTCATACACCTCAAACAGTATTTCGGCAGACTGGGGGGAGAGTTCACTGGGGGAGAAGAGGAGAAAGAGTATGGAATATTTGCAAATTTCTGCTAATTTCGTTTTACTTACAATAGGAAATGCTCATCCCAGTAGGGTTTACTGCCACGTTGAGTTCCTGTCTGATTCTTTTGTGCTGGCTCATCCATTTCGATTACCACATAGGGCTCATGGGCATCACGTAGACCCTCGCCTTTGACTATTTTGACTAGCAAACGTCTACCCGAGGACATGTGCAGCGAGTTATCCCTGAGGCCACCCAAATGATGCTCCATATTGTGCTGTGTGTGGAATGGAAGAGCATGCAAATGACTTTTGAGTATACGAAACTTGGCCAGCTGGGAGCTTATGAAATTCGCCTTGTATTGTACAGTTAGCCTAAACTAGAATACTTCCTTCTTTGTGTTATAAGAGTTACTGTACCTAAAAAGTAAGACCAAAACTTGCTAAAGTATAACGAATTTTCAAAAGATTTTTTTTCTTTGTTGATATTACACTGAAAATCATCTGTAACAAATTTCACTTCATTTGTGTCATTAGTTTTTGAGTTAAGCTTGATTTTTGTTCGAGGAATAAAGTTATTTGACTGATTTTTACTGATTTCAGAGTTCAAATGGAATAAAACGGATTTTCTGCAGCAGAATTTTGCGTTAAATTGATCTTTACTTTCAAAAAGTAAGACCAGAATTTCCAGGAGTATAATTAATTTTCAAAAGATTTTAGCTTTAAGTTGGTAACTCCCTAAAAATAGTATGTTCCAAATTTCACTTAATTTGTGACATTAGTTTTTGACTTACGCTTCTTTTTTGTTCGAAGAATAAAGAAATTTTGTTAATTTTTACTGATTTCACTGTGCAAGTCAAAAATAAAGACACGACCAAACTCGACGGATGCCCCCTTTTTCGGGTCCTAGGAATCGAACTGCATCATTACTTTTGTGAGTTTTTTGAGTGTGTGGTTCAAGGGAACCACACATTTTGACACGACCAAACTCGACGGATCCCCCCTATTTGGGGCTCTAGGAATCGAACTGCATCATTACTTTTTTGAGTTACCACGAGCGCATCGAAGCGCTGGTCCGACGTGTAAGTGTATCGTCCACGATAAAGAAACGATGTCCCCATGTCGCAAGAGACCAACAAGGAGTCAGAGCATGCCCAGAAGCAGCAGCCAATGGATGACATCTTCATGTTGGCAGTTGGGAGGAATATTTTGGCAAGTCCAGAAGTAAAAAAAAACCAAAATGGGCTGGCATTTGGAACAGCTGTTTGGAGAGCCCATCACGTTCGGTCATCTGGAAGGGTTTATGATTTGGTTAAAAACAAAGATGTCATACTATTCGACAAAGCTGTCGATTGTGGATAAATAATGTTCAGTTGATTCGTAGACTTCGAAAAAGTAATGATGCAGTTCGATTCCTAGGACCCGAAATACTTGGGATTCGTCGAGTTTGGTCGTGCAAAATTGTGGTCCCTTGAAAATGGCAAACTTGATAAAAAACTTACAAAAAATCTATAAGTGTAATCAAAATTTATGTATCGATTAGACCCGAAATAGGGGGACCGTGATTTGGCATGTCTTTTTTTTTAATATCACAGTGTTTTTAAAGTAAAGAAAAGGATTTTCTTCTTAACTTCGTCATTGTGTCATTAGTTCTTGAGTAACGCTTGAGTTTGTAGCTTAAATTGAAAGAAATGCATTTTCTGCTAAAGAATCTTTTACCATTTTCGATAGATTTTAAATCTAATTAGATAACACCTAAAATATCATATGTACCAAATTTTCACTTCATTTGTGTCATTAGTTTTTGAGTTACGCTTGATTTTGTTTGAGGAATAGAGGAATTTTTTTTTTTACTGATTTTTTTACTGATTCGAAGAGAATTGAAAGAAATAGATTTTTCTGATGCAGAATCTTTTAGATTTGCGCAAAAGTATAAAATGCTAATGATGACATTTCAAAAGGAAAGACCAAAAGTTCCTCAAGTATACAAAGTTTTCGAAAGATTTTAAATCTACGTTGATAAGACCAAAAATATCATCTGTTCAAAATGTCTCTTCATGTGTGTCCTTAGTTTTTGGGTTACGCTTGATTTTGTTCGAAGAATAAAAGAATCTTGTTGATTTTTACTGATTTTGTTCTTCGAATTGAAAGAAATAGATTTTTCTGATGTTGGTTCATTTAAAAAGGTAAGACCAAAAACTCCCAAAGTAGAATTTTCAAAAGATTTTAAGTCTAAGTTGGTAACTCACTAAAAAGCATCTGTACCAAATTTCACTTCATTCGTGTCATTAGTTTTTGAGTTACGCTTGATTTCGTTCGAGGAATAACGCAATTTTTTTGCAGAGTCTTTAAGAATATCGCTAAAGAGTCTAGCTAATGATGTTGAAATTTCAAAAAGATAACTCAAAGAGTAAGATCAAAATTTCTTAAGTATATGGAATTTTCGAAAGATCTGAAGTTTAAGTTGTTAATATTTTACTTCATTTGTCTCATTAGTTTCTGTCTTACTGTTTCGAAGAATAAAGTAATTTTGTTGATTTTACTGAATTCAGAATTGAAATGGAGCAGAGAGTCTTTAAGAATTGTGCTTGAGAGATCTTCTTAATGCTGTTCAAAGGGATTATTCATCATTTTAAAAGATATTTGGGGCCTAAGACTCAATTGCTGCCAAAAACACTACATTTTCTTCGAGTATCGTGTTCTGTCAACTGTTAACAAGGAAAATTATTTGAGAAAAATGAATCGATTACGGAAAACTTTAATAAAAAGAAAGAATTTCTAAATGATATATAATTCGTCGAGATTATTTCGCTAGAACTTCAACTCATATCATTTTACACTTAGCGTTGGATTTAAGGCTGTTTTCAAAACTCAAAAGAACATTTTGGGAGCACCGTCTCAAATCGATTGAACTGATTCAATGTGAATCTCAGCGAGCTCTGCAGACAATATCAGAAGTGGACTATTTGGCATGCTTCATGGATTGGAATAAACATTGGGATACGTGTTTGTGTATGGGGAGATGTCTTTTGAGAGCGACTGGATTACTTTGAAGGCGAAGAAATAAATTTGAAGGCATAACACAAGGCAACAATATTAAAATATTTTCAGTATATTGAAGGTTTGGTGGAAATTCTAGATGATTTTTGTGTGCTGAAAACGAATCTGCTTTCAGAAATCACCCACCACGTCTAAATTTTTAGTAATTTGAGCTAAAAGCTGCTTAAAATTCATAATATTACCATTTTTGGGCACTTATTGTGGGGAACCTTTACTAATGATTAAACTATCTTTGATGTTATCGTAAAGTACTACTCCTTAGGTTTATAATAAACTATCCTAAACATTTCTGCGACATTTTTTAAGCGGAGATATACCATTTTGAAAACATGTGTTATAATTCATTGAATTGTCTACTGCCAAAAAATATACTTCGCATTTTTATTAAATTCTTATGAAACTTTTAAACCAACTCCATTGTACTCCAATGGGCGGTACAAAATATGGTCAGTTGGAGGACATGTATTCAAAATGGTATATCTTTGGTTAAGAAAATCGGAGAATTGCTTGGAATAGTTTATATTGAAATTGAGAAATAATACTTTAAGATAATATCAAAGTGAGTCAAATAAATCGAAGAGGAACTCCACAAAACGTTCATTAAAAAGAATCAAAATATGCACTTTAAGCAATTTTAAGCTCAAATTACCAAAAATCTAGACGTGATGGACCATTTCCGAAAACAGATTCGTGTCCAGCACACACAACTTCTATAGAACTATATTGTTCAATATTGTTCTATATTGTTTAATATACTGGACCTTGTTGTTGGTCTTACTTTTAGAATGTATTATGAAATGAAAAAATGTATAAAGATAGGTGCATTTTACATGAAATTAGTCAATTACTGTTTCTGTTAAAGCTCTGCTGCTTATTTATATGGATGTAAAGGCTTTCATCTACTTATTCTATTCTCTTTCGATATCTTTTATCTTCATTTCCATTTTTCTAAGATCGGTAAAGCCAGAAGACTTAGTCTGAAATTGGAAAATTGTCAAACCAAAGGGTTGAATGATCTAGAAAGTCTCTTTTCCATAGATTCAAAATCGGAAAATATAGCGATTAAGGTTGTGCTTAATCTGCTATAGAAGTAATATTTTAGCTTCCTATCAAAGTTTATATATAAAAAAAGATATTTTCCAACGTCACAAAACTAGAAAGTCTCTTTTCCATAGATTCAAAATCGAAGTATGAATGAAAGTAATATCTAAACTTTCTATCGAAGGTTTATATTTAAAAAAAAAAGTAGTTCCAACTTGAAAAACTCGTTACCAAATCAAAAATCTCAAAAACTATAAATTGGAACAATTTTTATTGCCAACTTTAGGAACACAAACCAAGTTTGAAGTAAGACGGATAAAAAGAGTTTTTAGATCATCTTTAAAAACTACTTTTGTTGAGCCTGTGCGTAGATGAATCAGTCAGTCAGTCAATCAGTAACTAAATCGGACCATGTAAACATATATGTGTGGGCGTGTGGAACAAAAAGTGATTCAAAAATTGTAATAATATTGAAAATATTGATTGCCCTGAAAAAAGAAATAAAAAATACTTTTACTAAAACTTTTCAAGGCGAATTTCATAAACAAGACAACCAGAAACAGAGAAACAGAGAGAAATATATAGAGCGAATAGAGAACAATGAGAAGTGTTGGGGGAAGTTGGACACCGTAAACTATACAGACGGAGCTCTGTGTGGGATGAGTACTGAAAAGACAGTCAAACACAAGAACAGATTCCTGCTTCTTCTCAAAGCTCTCACCGCCAGCGAATCATAGTGAACGGGATAGATTACAGGCAACTCCAAGGGTTCCACCTCAGCTCTCGGGCAGGTGGAGTAGATGCTAAAGTCCACCGGGTAAACAGTATCACGTAGAGCCGTAGTCAGTATATCACTTATAACGGTCTGCAATTGTTGTTCATCCTGATCCATAGCCTTGATGGCACCCACACTGTTCATGGCAATGCGTACCTATTAAAGGAAACGATTGTAATATCTGCTTGTTGATGTTTTCCTATAAATCTACTCACATCTGGATAGCCCTCGACACGCATCTCACCCTTAAGTGTGTTATAGTTCATGGGTATGGCCATGCGTGCTCGAAAACGCGACACGGTAACCTTATAATGCGACGTCTCCACCTTACCCGACTTTTGACGGAAGGTTTTAACCTGCAGCACGGGCATGGCATCGCAATCAAAGGTGATGAGCTAGAAATAAGGAGGGTTAGATTGAAGTCATAGTTCTAAAGAGGCTAAGCTGTGTTACTTACCATATCAGCGGGATTGTTTTCATCACAATTGCAGAATATATTGTTTAGACCTGGGGCGGGGCTATCTGGCAGCACTCGTACCACTTCGACGGCCACACCATGCTGGAATTGAAAGGGAAGAGGTAGGTATAAATAGCGCTCCGACTCTGGAAAGAACGAGCCCAAGCAGCCTAAAAAAGATATTCATTCAAACCTATAAGCCTCTAAAAATCTACAAAAGGTTCGGTTCAAACCTTAGGCTTTGGTTCGAAACTTAGTCCTTTGGCACTTTAATTCGTTGAAACACTTTAGACCAGCGGTTCAAGGGCGAGGCCAAAAAAGTAGGTATTGGTGTGCGATATCAAAGGAAAGCCCAGCTTTGAGCCCTAGTCTATAGCGTATGGAGGAACATTGCTGCTTTAGACTTTATTCTACAAGGGAACTCTCACTTTTAATGTTCGTTTTCTATGGAAAATTTTAGTATCATAAGCACTGCTCATGATGATGGACTAAATAACATTTTCCATCTGTAGAGCTCGCAAATTCCGACCCTAACAGAACTTTTGCTTAATGCAAACGAGCTTTAATTGAAAATTCGCTAAACATTCGCTTGAGACGAGCTTTAAACGGGTGATGATGCTACATTTTGCAAACTGTTGTAATCGATATTTTCTTGATATCATTCGTTTTCAGTGCGATTTTGGATTTGATTTTTAAATCGATCTCTTTTACAAAGGTGTTGCCTATTAGGCTAATGGAAGTAGTCTTTGAGGTCCTTAGATCAGTTGATGCGTAAGTGAATTGATCATTTCAGTATCCTAGCTCTTTAGTGAAGTGCACCGAGTTCATTCAAACGCATGCAAGTCCTAGCTGATCGGCAGGAGAAGGATTAGGAAGTCGAGTTGAAACTCAGAATGAGTCCAGAGAGTTGGGTCGCTGGCCCTGGTTATGCCATCTTAGAGTGTATGCCCTCTATTTACCAAGCTTCTGCGAATTCTCCCGCTACTTACCGAAAACGCACTATGGCCTGTCCGACTACTTGTTTCTCCTGCCCACAATTAGCTCACCACGAACCGACGTCCGTGGCTAACCAGACGTCACTTGACTCGCTTTATAGAGCCGGAAGTTCGTGAGCTACTTGAGTCGATCGTACAAGTACTGGCGCTCTATATCCCACAAGGGATAGGAACTAAAAGGTGAGTGGAACTTAAAAGTTCTTCCCAGAAGTTAAGCGTCTAAACGATTCAAGAACAATCGAGTCATATTTGAGATTAAATCGGGATTGATTTAAGCATAAATCGGGATTGATCTGATTAAATTAAGTATGATTGGTTTAAGCACAATTCGTTATTAATCTAAGGACATTAAGTACTTGATTTGATCTAGATCATACTTATGTTGAGCCTCAGAAGTTCTTTAACAAATTCCGAACCTGCTTAACATATCCAAAACGTTCTTGATATCATGAGTTGAGGGATTTTAAAAACTGGTATAATTATTTTTTACTCAAATCCAGAACTTCCGGGTGTTGAAGTTTTGATACGAAAAATTCTTGGCTTACGTACAAAAATTCTTGATTTTTCTCTCAGTGTATTGCTTTTGGAAGGGACTTTGACGGGTCACAGTCTTATAGGTAGTCACGCAGCAAGCCTAGACGTCACTTACCAAGAATTCTGTAAAAGTTGCAGATATGAATAAGAGAAGGAAATGGTAAAACCCATATCTTTCAGTAGAAGAACACTTGGAATATTTGGTCAACAACTGCTACTCAACCTCTCCGAGACATTCGAGCTAGAGATTCCGAAAAGAGTACATTTGACATCGTTTGGGTACACTCAGAAACATGACTGTCAGAGCTCTAAGTCGATCGGTATGGAACTAATACCGTCTAGTCCTTAAAATTTGAAGTATGTTTTGATCTTGGAGTACTTGAATTAAGTACGAAAA
Source organism: Lordiphosa collinella (assembly GCA_018904265.1). Taxonomy (NCBI): domain Eukaryota; kingdom Metazoa; phylum Arthropoda; class Insecta; order Diptera; family Drosophilidae; genus Lordiphosa; species Lordiphosa collinella. Next base: position 87,256 of record JAEIFV010000937.1, on the reverse strand, counting down.
ATGTCACCAACCCGAACCGCAAGTACGTACCATTCTTTAATCGAAAAATTACCGTTAATATTATTGAAATAAGAACACACGTTCTTGAATAAAAAACTTATTGTACTCACAGTAAGCCGAATAATTTAGGAAACACACTTTCTTAATTCAAGTCAAAACTACCTGGGATTGAGTACAAAATAGTCTTACAATGCCACATCCAATAAGTAAGCCACGCAAAGTGCGAATTATTTTTAAGCGAAGCTGATCTTGAAATTCCCAACTGGTACTATCCCTTTTCTTATGAAGTGTTGGTAGATTTCTGAGCAACAATAAAACCATCTTGGACTTTGGTTAATTCAAGGCCCTTGGATGTTTACAACCTTCTTAGATTTAATCAGAGACTATCACAAAATCAAATTAGGAAATAAGCTTTAGAATTTTATGGGCTTAATCCCAGAATATTTTGTACTTGCTACACAGAGAAAACAAAATTAGCTACACGCCACGTGTAGAAACGACAATCTAAACGTAAAAAAAAAGAAAAAAAAAAGTTAAATGCGGCGTGGAAAAATGCAAAGGCTACATGACAAGAGAAAATCAGCATTTTTCATTCCACCCCCCCGCAAACTGAGTTTTCTACATTAACGTTTATTTAACTACGTTAGAAATTCTAAACGAAAATGTGAGATCAAAATCAGTACAGAAAAGCAACATTTTTCGTCTAGAAAACTGTTTTCCACACGTGCCGTGTAGGTTTTCTAAACAAATGCTAAGGATTTCAAATGCTAAATGCTACATTAAGAAAATCTACACGAAACGTGTAGTTCATCGTCGCTTGTCGCTTCCCTTTATAACTGTTATTTGCGACATTGCCGCGCTAGTGCTTATATAGTCGTATGCGCTAAGCTGCCGGCAATTGTGTCTTAGTTCCCGAGACAAGGTAAGTAAATTGTGAGTTCGAGTCCCAGACAAGGTAAGTAAAAAAAAAAAAAAAATTAAGTTGTAAGTTTTTCGGAAAGAAGACCCTACCCTCTTTGTGCCCCTTGTGTAGAAAAGCTACACGCCGATGTAGAAATGAGAAAGCTAAACTTTGCATGCAGAAAAGCTACACAAACGTAGTGGGTTGAAATCCCTGTGAAACGTGTACAAAAACTACATTTTAGTAGTTTTTACCTTTTTTTTCTCTGTGTAGATGTACTTCTATTTTGTTTCAAGAATAAATTAGGACAGAGTTTAGAACAGAGGCCGGCACGACGCTATGTTCTTGGCATAGGGCAAACTCTCACAAGCACCGCAGTCGCATTTTTGGTCTTTTGTTTCAGACGAGGCTGGCGATTGCCGGCATACAAAGTGCAATGTAAGACCAAAGGAAATGCACATATACATAGGCGAATGTCTGTTTTAGGCTGTCTTTCTTGGTGTTTGCGCGCATGCTGCTTTGGAATTCCCAAACGGTTTTGCCGACGCGGCCATGGAGAGACTGCTCTTTTGAAAGACATTTCAGGTAGAAAGATCGCTGATGATTGAGGATTTGGTCTCTCATGAAACGGCTGTCCGATCTACCAAAGCCTCCTTTGTTGTGTTGTATGTGTCTCTGTTTAAAGATATGCGAATAGCATAACAAGACCTCGAGCCAGCTAGAAACAGCAAGCTAACAGTATAAAGGTCATTAAAAACAGTCATAAAATTAAAAGAAATTTGTGTTGCTATGTTATAAGTTGACAGTTGCTTTATGTCCCTTCTCGTAATCGTAATATTCCAGGTTTACTCATGATATACAAAACGCAACTTTATTAGATAATACACCAAACGATCTAGTACTTCAGAATGATTTTTTCTACCATAATATAAAGAAACTTTAAGAAAATTTAAAAAAATTGATCTAAATTATTTTCTCAACCGAAGTTTTTTTAAACAAAAGTGGCCAGGATCGGTTTCCGGCTTGGAAGGTCTTAAACTTAGAAGGTTCGGTTCATGGTCCGATGAACCCAAAAAACCCAATCCGAACCGGTTCTATGGGGGGTGATTCCGAACCGGTTTGTAGCCTGGGGTTAGAGTATATTAGACTTTAACATAGAATATTTTGTTCTTATTGGGTTTGACCTAAGACTATTACAATTTTAAAGTATGATCAAAAAGATAGTTCGAAATGTGCTCGAAATGTATCCCGAAACAGTCCTAAATTAAGTATTTCAAGATTTAAAACCCCGTTCTTGAAATAAGATTTTGTATTTGAATGAAGTACTTTCGCTATGACCATACTATTGACACCGTTTGTACTTAATTTAAGTACAAAAAGCTGAGCATTTTGTTGTAGTAGCTGTCTTTTATTTAATTTGTGAAAGAACCAAGTGGTGCGGGGTCTCGTAGCGTTTACTCTTGAGCGACTAGCTTTAACATTCTTCTTTGTACCTTGTACCTACCCTATCAGAAGGGTGACCCTCACTGTTCTCAATGGAGAGCAAGGGAAGCTTAGCGCAACTGAATTCTGTTCCACATTACGTAAGCAATGCTTTTAAATAAGATTGAGTTCATGTATGAGCTCAATTTTTTGGGAACGAAACACGAAAAATTCGTATAAATAAATGCGAAAAAAGTGACTAACAAACAACCAAATGCTGACCTTGGCCTACGACTTGCCACCATCGCTCACTCCGTGGTTGAGAGGGGGGGAACAAGTAAAAGGCGATAAACAAAGTAAAAATACAAAGCTCAGAACGCGTTTCGACGCCGGTTACGGCTGAGCGACTATCAAAACTTATGGCTACATAGTGAGAGAATGAATCGATTTCAGGTTGAAGAACAAAGTTCAATGCACGTGTGGATAATGACATCACACAGAGATAGGAGTTCAAGACGACTTGGCAACGTGGATGATGATGATGATGATGATGATGTGGATGATGTCAAAGCTCAAGGCTGATGTCATACGAAACTCACCTCCTCCACAGATTTTCGTAGTGTATCATTTATAGCTATCACCCAGGACATGAGTAGTTCGTTGACAATGACTAGATCGCTGTAGAGCCAGCGAAACACCTGACTGGTCCAGGTGACAGAGCTCTGTGGAGAAAGGAAAGAGAAAGAAAAATTAGTTAGATTTTGTTCATTTTTCACAAACTGAGCTCTTTTTTGTTCATTTGTTCAGTTAAAATAATTTAGGCCAACTGAACAAAAACTCTCTGAGTAAATGAAACATTTATAATGAATAAGTGTACAATAAAGAGCACATAATAAAGCAATTCCTCACTTTGCTCACTCACTGAAAAGTGAGCAACTGACTTTGCTCACTAATACCAATATCAATAACATAATGGTCGTATTTCTGTCCTGGGAGGTATAATTCGAAAAATGTACATTCAAAATATGTACATATATGTGTCAGTGGAAAAAAGGCTTTCAAATAAAGCAGTTTTAACCAAAAATTCGCCAAAATTTTGCGTTTTAAAACCGCAAGTATTTAGCGAAAGTGATTTTAGGATTCAAGTATACAAGTTTATAGCCTAGAAAGTTACAAAAACTCAACAAAAAGGCTTCAACTGAGTAAATAAAACATATAAAATAAACTAGTGAACAATAAAGAGCAAGTACGTTAGCAATTACTCACTTTGTTCACTCACTAAAAAGTGAGCAACTAACTTTATTTTTACTAAAAAGAGCAAATTCGCAAAAATTTAGCGTTTTTAAACCGCCAGAATTTTGCGAAAGTGATTTAAGGAGTCAAGTACTTACCGTTTCGGGTCCCACCACATTCGAAGGCGGCGGCACATAACGTGTCTTGCGACTTTCTGGTCCTGTAGAGCTTTGACGCACCACCCGACGACGCGGACCAGCCGCCGCCGCACCACCTCCCAAGCCTGGCGAGGCAGACGAACGTCCACGACCGCCTCCTGATGAACCACCCGTCAAAGGTTTGGATAAATCATCCACCTTACTTTTGGTAGCCAACAGATCACGCGGTTCCGACAGACGCTTCTCTGGTTTGGCTGTCGAGGAGACAACTGCTCCCACGGGCGCCACACTGCTCTGTCGACTATTCGTCGCACTGGCCGGCTTCTTGTTGAGATACTTAGAATACAGCAATTTGCACAGCCACACGGAGAAGAGAGCCAATACGGCCCATAAGAAGATAAACATGGCTAGGGAGTCCATTGTTAAGTCACCAAGTCCCTCGAACGAACAGATATAGTCATCGATTTGATCTGCTAGATCCATCGTTTCAACAGATGGACAATATCCAGCAGGCCATCATGTTTCTGCAAGGGATTAGGTGGAGAGAAAAAAAGCACATTAGTCGTTGGATATGGTATGCAGCCAGAGAGACATATACACACATATATATACATATAGCCTGCCCGATTCTATTTTTAGAACCACAAAAAAGAATTATGAAAAAACTGAATTTTCTTTCTTTTCACTCACAAGTGGGAGATTCCAAAACACTTTTGTTAATTCTTTCTTTTCAAAATCGTTATTAATTGTTAGTTTATCAATTTTTTAAATATTTTTTAAAGTCCAAAATTAAAAGAAAATATGAAAAACAAGAACTCAAAAACGAAACGTAACGTTCAAAAACAGAACCGAAATGAAACTGAATCAAAGAAAGCACAAACGAAACGATCTCTCAAGTGAGCATCTTTCTCAGATAATAAAGTATCTATGTGTGTGTAGGTAAGTATGCGTGAGACAGTGCCTTCTCTTGGGGATGTCTGTGCAATGTCTTTTCCATGGGAAAACTAAAGATTGACGTCATTGTTTTTTGGGGTCGCCTGCCACATTGTGTAAATAAATACAATGGATTCACAAAAAAGCAGAAATGACGCAATTCCAAACATCTTTCTACCTTTTCGCCCAACTCAAATGAACATTTTGCATTTTGGTTTGCTTTCATTTGGTTTTGTTTTTTTGGCACTTGTTGCAGTTAATAATAATTTAAACAAAATTCCCTGGCAGCAAACACATTCACATTGCGATTTCTGTTTTCTGCACATTTTATGTTTCTCTCTTGTTTTTGTGCTCTGTTGACTTTCAACTTGTTCTAAGTAGTACCAAGAATTTTCCTTAGAATCGCGTCTATTGACCCCTTCAAGATGGGGAGAAGGGGCGCCGGCCTACGATTACGAGAGCAACAAGTACTCGTGGGTATTTTTAACCCATTTGCTGAAAACAAAAGAAATTAAAAGAAATACGACCAGAAAATGCCGTTGTCTACTGTTTGGGTTACCTCGCCTTCGTCGCGTCTAATGGGCCATTTGCCAAAGGGGAGACGGTCGCCATGCCCTGATAGCTCTGATACATATGTTAATATAGAAACTGAATGATGTTTCATTGTTGTCAGCTGTTGACGGACTGTGCTGGGGCGGTTTTGGTTTAAGCGCTTCCTTCCCACACACCAAGCGGAGTTATTTTTTTACATGATTTTAGCACAATTTGGCAGTTTTTCTATGACTAAGTCTTTTGGCTTGGATTGGGCTAAACCTTTTGAGCTCAAATTGGACGAAAAACAGCATAACCTTTCGTTTGTGAGTAGATGATAATAAGATCGTTAAGGCAATCTTGAGGCTTTATCCCCAAAAATGACTAAAAAATCATATTCGGCGGTGTCCCAGAAATCTCTTCCAACCAAATTCCAACTCAAAACCAATTTTCGGTGTCCTACAAATCTCTTTCGGTTGGTTTCAAACTTCTCGTATTTTGTTGGAAGATTTTGGCAAACCAACCAATACACAAACCAGCCAATACACTAACCAACCAATAGCGATTTCACGAACCCACGCAATATATCACTGTTTTTGTAGTAGGACCATAATTTTATACACACACCTTTCGAACTAGACTTTCGAAAAAACGAAATCTCTCGAAGTTCTGGGACACCGACGGATTTCTTTAGCGATTTGCAAACCGGGCACCCCCGATTCGCACAAATTAGAGCCTACATCTTTCTGTCAATAATGTCACCATATTCGAAGCAAACAAAAACCTATGTTGATTACACTTCGGCGAAACGATACATACTGAAAAAGAAAGGCTAATGATGAGGCTTCAAAATGACGTAAAGACGCCACCTTTAAAAAATCCTCTACAATTTTTTGGTAATATGTAAAGTAAGCCCGAAAAATGGATGGTTATTTTGAAATTTTGACTGTTCCAGACCTCATTTTGTGGCCGAAAGCTCAGCACCGGAAAGTCATGGAATATTACCATACCATTTGATTTAATTAGGGTGGAGTGAAAAAAAAAAATCTTTTTATATTCGTTTCTCCTGGGTTATTTATCGATAACCCATAGTCTCTGACATGTAATATTTCAAAATTTCATCTTTCTTAAGCAATAGCGGTACAAGAAAAAATTTATTTCAGTATTTCGATATGTTTAGCATATTATTAGATATTTAATATATTCCTCCATCCATTTCTGGTAGAAAGAATTCATTTTTTTATTCACCCTTTTTCCTGCCTTTCTTTTATCCTTGAGTGTGGCAAGGAAACTTCTCAAATTTCAGTAAACTAGTTCCTGATGAAAACAAGTCTTCCATATCCTTGTTATTATATCTCATTGTCATTGGAGGTTCCGTAATATTTTCTTTCGCCCAATCTATTTAATAATAATAGTTCGTCGCATGAGCTTGAAGCTCTGGAAGTCGAAACTCGCGAGCTTTCATTCCTTTTCTCTCCTTTCGAATCTTCAATATCTTTCGAAGAGGATGCATAATCTTGGATGAATTTCTTTGAATCGCTATCAAAATAATCTCAAACATCCGTTTATAAGTTGTACTGAGGGTGCGCAAGAATGAGTTTCTTTGAATGGCTCTCAAACACACACTGATACATTACTTCAGAAGCATTCGGTCCGAGTGTATACGGCCCCGGCGGCGGGGACCTGGTGTACAGTGTACATATCCCGACACTTACGGGGAAGACACAGAAATCTCTAGAGATTTTTCCGTTGGTTGGTTTGTCATCTCTCAAAAAATCCGTCGATGAAACAGAACTTTGAGAGATTTTATTTTCGTAGTGGGAAGAGAACTGGTCCAATTGGGTCTAAGGTAATTGTCCATCCCACCAAACAGGGTTGCATCACGCGCAAAAAAAATTTCCCTAGTGGTTGTGGTATAAGTTTTATGATTGAAGCTAATATTATAATTCAAATTAAAGTCGTGTTACCCAAAACTAAAAAGAAAAATTTATAAATAATTCCGCGCCAATCATAAAGCAAAACTTGGCAACCCTTGGCTTCTTTTGTTGTTGTCAATTTCCCCAGTGGTAGGTCGGCTTTGATTGATCGGAGGTGTCCCAGAAATCTCTTCCAATCCAAAACCAATTCTCGGGGTCCTAGAAATCTTTTTCGGTTGGTTTCAAACCTCTTGTATTTTGTTAAGAGATTTGGAGAAACCAACCAAAGCCAATACACAAACCAACTAAAGCGACTTCGCAATTCTACGCAAACTTAGCAAATTTAGCAAAGACACAAACGGGGCCGTGGCACCTTAGAATTGGTTTTCGGTTGGAATGTGGTTGGAAGAGGTTTCTGTGTCACCTCAGTTAGCGAGTTTTGGCCTATGCTGCCGAAAGAACTATTAGGGCCTGTACACTTATGTACACTCAAAATACATCAAAGATCTAATTAAAAGACACCCACTTATGTGTAGCTTTTCAAAAAGTCACAACGATCTTTCCCTTAACCGATTTTTTGGGTACCGCAACTCAAGATAAAATCGCAAAATTCTGATTTTTTGGACATATGGTCCTTTTTTATAGGGTCATCGATTAATCATACAGGAGGTAAAAAAAAATTTTTTAGCTTGTTTCACTCTACCCTAATATATACATATTGCAGTTATTCGATGTATTCATCCGAATATGTTTTCTGTGCACTTGTAACTTCCTTGGTGGCGTATTCTTCAAAAACGAATAATACGAGGGCCGTCCCAGAAATAGCCGACCTAACTACTAAATCACAAAAATTTATAATTTTTTTTTTTATATTTTTCAACATAGGATCCTTTTAGGTCTCTCCCGGAAAACGAAAATTGCGCTATACAAGTCGCTTATCATCCCAGTCCTGCTATACGGCGCAGAAGCATGGACAATGTCAAAAAAGGATGAGGCGGCATTTGGCGTGTTCGAGAGAAGAGTGCTTCGGAGGATTTATGGACCTCTAAACGTTGGCGGCGAATTTCGCATCCGAATGAATCACGAACTGTACGAGCTCTATGGGGACACTAAGCTTGTCCAGCGCATTAAACAGCAGCGGCTGCGCTGGATAGGTCATGTTACCCGTATGGATGATAATGCTCCAGCAAAACGGGTGTACAGTCGCGCGGTGGGGCTCCCCCGGGCGGGGTCGACCGAAGCGGCGATTGGCGGGGCATTAGGGGCAGCGGCAGGGATCGTCAACGGTTGTGATGATCTTATTATCATCGATGCCAAAGAAGGCGAAGATCCTTTTAGGTCGATACACTTTTCCCAGCGATGTTCAATAGCTTCGATCCTTTTATAATAAGAACTGTGGCTCTTCAAATAGGCCCTGACTCCCCTCTTCTGTGCCCCAGTTGTAAGAAATCGGGGGCGGGTGAACGGTGTATGGGGACGGGCCCTCGCTACATCGTACTGAATTTTTCGAGCCATTGCGGAGCTGGGCCCTGACCCTTTTAATATGAAAGTTTTTTGAAAGATTGTATCACATAACGATGACCAATTTTGTCCATGTTTGCAAATCAATAACAAGCGTTCTCTATTAAAATCGACCATACAAAAACTGTGCAAGGTAAAGGCACCAAACTTCAAACTTAAGCTTTTAATAGTCGGTACTTCCATTTTTAATTTTTTTTTTAAAATTTTCAAAAATAATTGTGGTAGGTCGGCCATTTTTGGGACGGCCCTCGTAGTTGGGTTTTCAGTTTTAATTTTTCAACATCTCACGCGTGGTTCGTAACATGTGGCAATGACAAAAATGCTCAGTAAGGTTTGCCATTTCCACCATGAATAGACTAACAAACGAACAGCGCTTGCAAATCATTGAATTTTATATTATTAAAATTCGTGCTCTGTGAGAAATATGTTTCGCAAATTGCGCAAATTTTTTTTTGGTTTTGTAGCACAGATGGGCATATTTATTGCCTGATATGCGGCTACAAAATATTAAGTACTTCTGTGAAGTTGATAAAAACTGACCACAATAATTAAAAAAAATATAAAATTATTGTTAGATTTGATTCTTGAAAAAGCTGTTAAAGCAAGTCGTGACCAATGTAATGAATCATTTGTATGGGGCCCCTCAAGTTTGGAAAGTTTTCGCTGAACCGCCCCCGGTTTGTGTTAATTATGGCCCACGGTTTTCCATTTCTCACATGTACTTACCAAACGTGTTGGATGGGGGGGGACCCAGTTAACTGTGACTCAATGTCAAAGGGTAGCACGAGCTAACGGCATATTTTCTTGCCATATTTAATGAGCCGCTCTCAAAAGAACTTTGCAACAGGTTTCTTTTACAACTTCCGTTGTAAGTTGAATGGCCTCCGTGAAGTGAGAAATAGAAACACAAATTCCTTCCCCAATCAACGGCCAGGGCATGGCGTCATCAACTTAATAATGGGACTCCTGGGATGCAATGAAGCGTGTCGGCAATTCCATCACCTTGCCAAATGTAAACACAACAAACTCTTTTTTGCAAAAACAAATAGCGAAATATTGAAAAATGATTTTATAAATAGAAATTGAGTAATGCGATCTAACCACAAGCCCGAGTCCGACCCATTCGGCATGAAGGTTAATCATCAAACAAAAAATGTGATTGGAATTGGTAGAAGCAGCAGCTTTATTTTGACCAGTCAGCTGGCTTCATTCACAAATTTATAAGGTTATCTTATCAACAAGTTGTTGTGTTTAATGGCATTTAATTATTATTAAATTGCGATTGAAAGAGAGAGAGATTGAGAGAGAGAGAAGGGAGCGACGTGGTAAGCTAACCATTTAATTGGTCAATAAAATACCTCAACTTACGACAGGCAGAGACAATTTGATGATGTCATTCTCACTATTGAATAAATACAAATTCTTATTCTATTTTCTATTGATAAGGCGATTGTCATCGTAGGCAAATATTGTAATAGGTGTTCCAAGATTTCTATTGTTTGTATATTGGTCTGGCCCTAATCAGGCCGAATGTTTTCATTATCTTAATGAAATTCAAGGGGTATGCGTGCAAAAATACAAATTGCAGTTCAATTTGAAACAAATAATCAGGTATTAACAACATGCTATAAGTGAACTTTGACTTGGTATGGAGAGCATTGAGAATATGAAAGATTGTTCGTATTTGCATGTCTGTCCTAGGTCTGGGAACTTGTGTTCTACTGATGTTAAACTGAACATTTGTCATGGTTTTTGCATTTAAGCCAGCTTTCTGTACTTTCCTTTAACTGACCCCAAGTGTGTCATTTTCTTTACCTCCCACGGCGCCAAATGGCCTGCTTTTCAACTTTCCCACAAGGACTCATTTCGTATGTATGTCACTGGCAACATTTTAGGGGTTTTTTTTATTTGGTTGTCATATATTTTTATAAAATTTTTGCAGTTTTATACAAAAAGAAAAAGTGCATTTATCCTGCGACCCACTGACTTGCATTTACTCTTTTCTTTACATTCTCACTCTTTCCCTTTCTCTCTCTCTTTTGAAAGCTTTCGCTCTTAACTGAAGCTTTGGGTAAACATATTTCTCGGCAAACATTATAAAAAAATGTATGATAAATTTATGAAAATTTAACGAGTGTCTGCGGGAACAAATAAATCAAATCCAACTGCCGACACTTGCACACGCCTTAAGCAGTTTCAATAATTCAGTGGTTGGATGTTGTCCCTGGCAACGTTATGGGGCGGGTGGTGGTCAAAACATTTGGCCAAAGTTCAAATACCTCTTAAGCTTATTTGACAGGTAAACAAAGTAGATGAAAATACAGCAGCAGCAGCAGCAACAGGAAAAATATTAGTTTATGCGTAATTTGCATTTACTTAACCTGGTAGTAATCAATAAGGGGGCAACCCTCGTAGACAGGGGCTGTTTGGGCCAAGCTTTAATCAATAACTGGGCCTGGCCATCCATCCACGTACTATCTAGCTGTGTCAGAGTCAAAAGGTCTGAGCTAAGCCTCAACCTTTGGACAGTAACAACAGTTGACAGTTGTAAAAGTCTCATACAAGATTTTTCTTTAATTATAACTATGAGAGACTTGCGTGTTGATGTCAACGAAGATAATTGCATTTACACATAAAACTTCCAACAGCCAACCGTGCGTATGCGTAATGTTATTAGGCATAATTTCCATGTGCGTTAAAAAGTTTACGAAAGCCTCAGCTCATTTGTCATTTCCGCTGCTTGTCTGAACTTACTTTTCTTTTGAATTACATGATGACATTAGCTGGACTATATTCACCCCAAATAGAACACTTCTACATATTTCTGTTGTCGTTTAATATATCAAAAATAGGGGAAAGTTAACTTCGGCTCGGCCGAAGTTTTGTATACCCTTGCAGCTTCCATTGAAAACAAAAAAGTTTTTCTAACTAAGACTACTTTTTGGACCTATACTATATAGATGTCCGATTTCGACCAAACTTAGTGCAATCATGGAAAAGTATAATAAACTGTTAATTACGAAATTTGGAGGCGATCCCAATAAAAACAAAAAAGTTTTTCTCACTAAAACTTCCTTTTCGACCGATCATTCATACTGCAGCTATATGCTATAGTCATCCGATTTTGATAAAACTTTGTAGAAATGTGTTAAAGTATATAAAATAAGTGTATGCCAATAAAAGGACGTTTTCATTAAAAACAAAAAAGTTTTTCTCACTAGAACTAGTTTTTCGACCGATCGTTCCTATGGCAGCTATATGCTATAGTCATCCGATTTCGACCAAACTTAGTCAAATCATGGGCAAGGATAGTAAACTAAGAAAAACGTACTTTGGAGGCGTTTCCATTAAAAACAAAAAAGTTTTTCTCACTAAGACTAGTTTTTCGACCGATCGTTCCTATGACAGCTAAATGCTATAGTCATACGTTCCGGCCGGTTCCGACAAATGTGCAGCGTATATGTACCAAAAGACTTCGTGCAAAGTTTGGTGAGGATAGCTTTAAAACTGACGGAGGAGATAGCATAGAAACAGACAGACGGACGGACGGACAGACGGACAAGGCTAAATGAACTCAGCTCGTCATGCTGATCGAGAATATATATACTTTATGTGGTCGGAAATGATTCCCTCTATGCGATACAAACATCTGGACAATTTTAATATATCCAACGATCTAATACTACGTTTATGCTATGCTTATTTTGCAAAATCATTTCATGAAATAGGTTCGAAAGTGCGTGCATAAACACCATTTCATGAATTCATCAATTCTAATTCTAAAATGCAATTCAATTCTAAAATGCCGAGATGCAGCTAACTTAACGATGCGCTGGTGTTGCCAGATCTATTGTTTTCTCATATGTGAGCTGGTCATTTTGTGAATTCATAAAAACAGCATAAACAGGAACAAATTTGATTTTGCAAATTGAAGATATTATGAATTTCATAGCATACACGTAGTATAAGATTCCATGAACAAAGCTTTGAACTAAATCCTTTAGTTTGATAAGTAAAGGAACCGGTTTGAGAACAGAACCTTAGACTTTCCAATGGGTTCGAACCTCCGTACCAAACATTTCCAGAATTTCAGATGTCTTTGATCCCTACATTTTGAGCTCAGTGAGAACGTCTATTTTTAAGCATATATGAAAAATACCGATAATTTCGATCTTTTTTACAACATGTCGAAATGATACGTTTTCAATATTGAAAGAAATATCAATATAGATATTTTTAAACATCCCCAGCCCAATAAAAGACATTCGATATGTTCAGTACCTAGTTAAATGTACAAAAAAGGTACTCAGGCCTGTTCCGTTCCGAATTGATAGGAATTTCTAAGAGTTCCCATTTCCAAACAACGATTGAAGAATTCGGTTGAAACCATTTACCATTAAAAACGTCAAATAAACTCCGATGCAAATTTGAAATTAAAAGCCAAATAAAATAGTGGGTTTTTGGGTGGGGATTCAACAATCCGATTCCGCATAATTTGATCGGAACAAAACGGACAGGCCGACATTGAATTATGTAGAATTTTTTTGCATGGATTATCCATTAATACCGGAAAATTTTCAAGTCGTGTACTGTCCAACCGAAACTTTAATCCTTACACGAAATTCCAGCATATTCGAAAACTAGGTGTATTTAGCTATGTAGATAGATAGAATTGTTTTGTGTACAGAGTGCCAAATCTTCAAAAATTTTTTAGGAAAATTTTTGACTTAAGCTTAAAAATATTTAGAAATCCACAATCATTATGTTCCACGTAAGCGACAACTTCACAAACGCCGCTATCTAGGTACAGCCGGATACTTTCTACATATTTTTGCATCATTATTATTATTTTATAAAAAAATATTCTCGGGCTAAGAAGATAAAGGGACAAGAATTTCTATAAAGATGAAGCTACCAATTGGATTACATATGTAAATGCCGATATCAAAGTCTGTTGTTAATAACATTTGCGGTACTTAGCACAGCTGTCCTGGCAACGTGAGTTAGTTTGCTTCATATTCAACTCTGAATAGCAATTGCATTTTGATTACATTTGTAAGATAATTATTTAACTTATTTCAGTGCCGTCCTTCACCATCCGTCCTACCCCGATTTGAATAGTAAAGGATCCACACTGATCAGCCCAAAACTATAGTTTTTTTAAAGTATATTCATATTCACAACATAAGGTTTTATCCGAAAAAGATATTTTACTCCCAAGCAATATGGCGACAGGGAATTTCAAAAATTTATCATCGCAGTGCTTCCAAAATCTAGATCTAACCGACCCCAAAACCTGGAAAAAGAGTCAGTCCAAACTATTGGCTTAAATATGTAAATGAACGCGTGAAGTAATCGTTACAAGCGCCTAAGGTATGCGCTCTTACATTTGCAGAGCATTTGCTGGATGCTAACAAATACAAGGAAAAAATCCTGCAGGAAACATTTTAAATGAGAAATCTGATTATTGTTTGATTATTCTGATTTGATTCCATTCTGAGGAGTGAAAGATCTATTACATATCTCATTGCAAGCTTCCGACGAAACTACATAGTTCTTTGCTATTTGTAAATGAAAAGGTACATGAATTTGAATATGCCGAGGTAAGGTAAAGATATAAACCAAATTTTAAAATGGGTATTTTTGAGATATTACAAATTCCTAGGAACTCCCAAACACTGAATGCAATCTTAAAGAATCTTAAAAAAGTATACATGGGTTTCGTAATATTGGGAAATGATATTTTCCAATATCTACGGATAAGCACCTTAGGCTGGAAATTATAACCGAATTAATAGTTTCGAGGGTGAATTTGTGTAATTTTTTCATAAACGAAAGGTATAGAATCTCACCAGATTTTCTCGCCTACTGAGAAACCTTTATGAAGTTTGCTTCATCGTGTAAGTCCGGACTAAAGCTCCATTTACACGACCTGATCGCTCAGCTGAGTTTTCGCCTGAGTGGCTGTCAGCTCGTGTAAACAGGCGTCTGAGTAGGCACCTGATTTACTCAGGTGAGTGATCAGGCGAAATAGAACCGGTTCTAATTGACCTGACCACTCAGCTGAGCGTCATAAGGTTGCCTGATTGAAGTGTGCCAGCGTTGCCACTTCGTGGCTTTCGATATACAATTGTTATCGATTTTTGGCTATCGGTTTGGTTTCAAATCAAGGCTTATTGAAATAAAACATTAAAAAATATATAAACCAAAATAGGCAATTCACAAATGAACTAGATAATTTTCATGAACCAATGGTTCTGTAACTGACTCAGCTGAGCTACTCAGGCATGTGTAAACGCTGAACTGAGTTGCTCACCTGAGCGAAAACTCAGCTGAGCGATCAGGTCGTGTAAATGGAGCTTAAGTCTGAGGTTCAGGAGTATTGTAAAAGTAATGGATAGACGGGTTGGGTAAAAGCATGCCTAGACACAGTTTATAGTATTTGGTTAGCAAGGTACTAAATCATCCCTGATTGGAAAGGCTGGCTGTGAATTCTACACAGGCATAGCACTCGCTTCTGTTAGGCTAGGATTTTAGTACTACAGCTAAAACAGTTCAGAAATTAGACATGAATTGGAGCAATTACTAATACTCTGAACTGAATTCAGAAGTGATAAACTTAACAGTGAGACTTTGAACTGAAGAATAGGGCTTTCCTAGAGTCCTGTGAACACGTATTTTGTGGAACTCTACCCAGCAAGTTAAGGTCGCGACGTTATAAAAGTGTTGATATGTATACAAAAAGTGTCCAGTTGCTAATCTTTCCATTTCTAGCTTAAAAATAGCCAAAAGTCCACTCCTAATTGAGGGTGCAACACGCAATTTGTTTTGTTTTTTTTTGTTCTTGTTATCGCACAGACGAATTTATAATATGAAACATCTTTATAACCCAAAAACACACAAAAGACCCACAAAACACACCCAAAAATGAGCCCAACCCAAATCCGAAACTGAAACAGGGTGAGAAACTAAATCTATAAGGGGGTTGTTTGTGAATTCTAGCATTGTGACACTTACCCGTTTGGTGGAAAAACAAAGCGGCGCAATTTATTGTTGTTCGGCAGGATGTGAGTGCATTGAAATTCGTTAGTTTTCGTAGACGATGCGTACAAGTTGAGGAAACAGAAAATAAATCAATTTATTAACAAGAAATTTTCCTGGTTTTTTACACAAATTTTGGCATTTTGTGAGCGGCTTGGGGGGGGGATTAGTGACAGGTGGCTATTTATGTGTGTCGAATTTTTGTGTATTTTATGCAAATCAATCAAAAGTTTTCTACTCACACGGCTAGCAATTCGAATTGTGTGTTGTAAAAGGCCACGTTAACAAAAGTTTTGTAATATTTTTAAAACTAAGCAATATTGGAAATTTCCTAGCTACGTGGTTAAGGGGCAAAAGCAAAACGTTGCCAATTATTTCTGGTGCAAAAATAATGTCGTTTAGTTTAAAGTTTTAACGCACTTTTCGTTAATCCTTTGAAACGGCGAGTAGAGATGTGATGAATTTTACCAAAAGACGTAAAATTAACTAGAAAAAGAGAGATATGAGAATTTCGGATCAATGCCAGTGTCAGGGTCAGCTGCTTTGATAACAAACATTAGCATTTATTTCCACATTAATTAAGTTTCTGATTTCTGGTTTTACATTGCCACGTTTCTGGGTTACCAATTCTGGCTACCAACTTGGCCAACATTTTGTTCAAAAACCGTGTCAGCTGTTTGTGGTGGTTGTTGTTGATGATTGACTATTGGTTGAGCATTATTTTTCTTTAAATTGTTTTACAAATATACACACACACACACACGACACTCAAACGCACACACACACGCACACAAACACGTATGTTAATTTATATTTTGAATATATTTTGTGTTTTATTTGTACAAAAATATTTGTTGTCAGGTTTGTTGCCAAATTTCATCCACAATGGCACACTCACACACACACACGCACGCATTTACTTCTGTTGTTGCTTTCAAGAACCAAAGAAATGTTTGCCGCTTTAGCCTATTTATTTTGATTTTCAACGCGCATCCGCGACACGCACCTTACTCGTTGAGTTCCAATAAGAGACTGAAGAGAAAAAGCTCCAAAACTTAAAGCCAACAGCAATCGATAGCTTGCCGATAACATAATGTTAAACTTAACAGAGCTCTGTCAACTGCATTCTATAAAGCTGCACTGTGGAACAGAAACTGTGTTTAAAGACGAAAATGCTGAACTGAACCTAGAACCTCAAGTTTAAACGGTTCGGCTTAGTTCACTGACGAGTTTTAAGCAGGGAGTAATCCCGAAACGAATTTCGGTTCCGGTACGTCCCGAAATGAATGTTTCGGTTAAAGGTTGAATTTCGGTTCCGATACGGTATCCGGATTTTTGTTTCGGTATGCTGGTACGAACCGGTGCAAGTATGAACCCAATTAATTTAATTAAATTATTTTATTTTTATATTATTATATTACTTTTTAATAATAATTTTATCCGTGTGTAATAAAACGAATACCAATTCAGCATAAAAGAATCAAAAGATTTCCATTTAACAATATTCTAAATATCGTACTATTTTTCGGAGTTAACATGTGAGTACACTGACTTGAATATCAAGGCAAAACTATTTTCCATAAGGATTTGTTTTCAGTTAAGGCATTCTTTAATATAAATAAGAGGTGTCCAGACAGCTAGCGACTTTCGAAACAAATATGGATTGTTGTTTAATTTTTCAAAGCCAGCTACTAAATCGAACAGCATAGGACATTGGCACCCCTAATATAAGTCAATTGGTCAGCAATCCGACACACTTTCATTATTCTCTACGACTTGGTAGTAGAAACTGCTCTTTAGAAACCTCTGCACTTGACTCTTTTTAACCAGTGAGTGCATAGTGGAAGTAAAATCGAAAGATGACGCAATGCTTGGCATCAGGTTAGCCCAAATAGTGTTACCACGTTTGCCTATATCGCATTTCCAGTCCAAGCGTAAGCCCTCTGCAAAGTTAAACTAAAACAAAAACTGTGCCGGTACTAAGGCTGCCCTTACATTGTTCGCCACATTAGACTTGATAATCTAGTAGGCCTGTATTTCATCTCGTTTCGCCTATGAATTTGAAGGGCTCATGTGTCGAGCAGTGTAATGGAAGCCAAATTTTCGGTTTTGATTCGGTTCTATAGGTTCCAATAATTACGGTAAACGGTTTTCGGTTCAATCAAAAATTTATTATAGGTTTCGGTACAGGATTTGAAACGGTTTTTTTCGGTTAACGGTTACGGTTTCGGTACTAATCTCTTAAGACGTAAAAATATTCGGAATTATCATCATGTCCTTAACATAAGTCCTTATCGATGGCGATTTATGTAGCAACCATTTTACAACATCTCCTGCAATTGAGCAGCGACCTCTGAATATGCCTGTCAACAGTTTACATTCCTTCTTTGGAAGTTGCTAATCGATGTGTGTGCGTATCCCATTTTCTTTTCGCTTCGATGCACTATTCAAATGCTTCCTTTTTGAAATTGTGAAATAGTAACATATTCTCTTTCGAAACCATATTTCACGAGCTTATATTAAGTTAATATTTAAAAAGTTGTAAAATTTTCAATATTTTAAGGATTACCTAGACCAAATAGAGTTGGTTTAAACAAAACCCGGGGTGTAATACCTCTTAAAACCAGAACTAATACCTTATAGTGTATTTGAAGCCATCGGACCCAACTTTATAGTTTTCCAAACTTCTGCAGCTTTAAAAGTCCAAAAAAATTACTTTCTAAACAGATTAAAGAACATTACGAATGTAGGAATTCAGAATGGGCTTAAGATTCGGTGGAATTAGGGGCTATCCCAAAACAAAATGAGTTTTTATACCCATGGAAGAGGGGTATATTAATATTGTCCGGATATTTGTAACGCATAGAGTTGTAGCGCCTAGATATAGTCTTGATCAGCGTGACGAGCTGAGTTGATATAGCCATTTCCGTCTGTCCTTCTGTTTCTATGAGATTTCCTCCGTCAGTTTGAAAGCTATCTTCATGAAACTTTTCACGAAGTCTTGCAGTAAAAATATGCTGCACAAGTATGAAAACCGGCCGGATCGAATGTTTTAGCATATAGCTGCCATAGAAACGATCGGTCAAAAAACTAGTTTTAGTAAGAAAACTTTTTTTTTTAATGGAATCGGCATCACACTTCGTATTTATACGTTTTCTATGCTTCTTCATGATTTCACTAAGTTTGGTCAAAACAGGAAGACTGTGTAGTACAACTGCCATAGAAAAGTTAGGTTTGAAAAAGTCTTAGTAGGCGTCCTGAAAATTTGTATGAGCTTCAAGGGTATACTAACTTCGGCCGAGCCGAAGTTATCTTCTCTCCATTTGTTGACATCATTTTGAATTTGCCGCAACTTCAAAAGTCCGAAAAAAATTACTTTCCAAGCAGATTACAGTGTAAATTTGTTAGAACTTTGGCCGATTAAAGTACATAGATTGCGTTTTTGGCACTCTTTTAAAGCAATCCTTCGAACTTTTGAAAAAATACCTTTCAGCGCAGATTTAAGGAAAACGGAAATGGGCCTTTAATAAATGTATAATGAATTGAGAGTGAACCACTGAACCAAACCAAAAGCTCAAATTCTGAACTTAACCAGTTCTGATTTCAAATCAGTTTGCATCCCAGGTAAAATGTTTTAATTCGGTCTCAGCTGACTTGTGTAGCTGAAACAGCATAATTTCAAATCAAAACCTTATCCTCTACTGAATATTAGTGGCTTGTCGCCTAGAATTACAATTTATACAATATAGTAGGTAGTACTTATTAGGTACATTATTATACTCTGTACCAGAGGTACACAGAGTATATTAAGTTTGTGCAAAAGTATGTAACAGGCAGAAGGAAGCATCTCCAACCCTATAACGTATATATATTCTGATCAGCATCAACAGCCGAGTCGATATAGACATGTCCGTTTGTCGTATGAACAAACAGATCTCAGAGATGGTAAGATCAAAATCAGATCAAGTTTATTTTCAATTTTTGCCACGCCCCTCTCGCGCCCGCTAATTGGAAATAGTTATATCTCCGACAGTTATATAGATAGAAGGTTCGTACCTTCTGCACATATTTTGTAATCAGGATTATTTGTCGATCCGCCAAAGGAATGGAAACGATCGGATGAAGGATAGTCGAGTTATACTATAAATAAAACAAACAATTATGGACAGCACTTCACAGGTACAGAGTATATATAGTCGAGCTTGACCGACTTTCTTTCTTGTTTTATGTAAAATTCCAAAGAGTTGCCTTTAACTCAATCTAGATCCAAGCATTTACCAGGCATACATTTTTGGCCATTTATAGGCATTTTCTCAATTTGAGGAACATCTCTGGTTCGGTTCATTAAAATATTGGATAAAAGAGAAAATTACGCTCCTATATTTCTACAAAATTCGTTCTTAGGAGGTGTCCCAGAAATCTCTTCCAAAAGCTCCAACCCAAAACCAATTCTCGGTGTCCCAGAAATATTTTTCGGTTGGTTTCAAACCTCTCGTATTTTGTTAGGAGATTTGGAGAAACCAGCCAAGGCCAATACACAAACCAAACAAAACGACTTCGCGAACCTACGCAAACTTAGGAAAGTTTTTGTAGTTGGACCATAATCTTATACACACACCTTCTTATTAGACTTTCTAATAAGAAAATGAATTCTCTCGAAGTTCTGGAACACCGACGGATTTTTCGAGCAATTTGCAAACCAACCGAAGCCAAAATCGCTAGACATTTCCAGGAAACCCCCGATTAAGTTGGAAAAACACTACTAAATATCAAGAATAATGGATAGTACACGTAATAGGAGAGTTCATACAGTTCGATCCGAAGCTTTTCAGAAAGCTATATTAAAATCACAGAGAACAATGACAGGAGAACTGGACTATGCACTATTGTCATATTGTGGGGGCACAATCTCGAAAATACTTACTCCGAAAACTCACGCTACACCACAGTTATAAAAAGATAAGATAGAAACTTTATTCGTTGTAAATCGCCTCGTGGATTGCTATGACATTCAAGGCACAAGCTCCTACATCCCTCCTTTATTATTCGGTTGAGCGACTTTATCTTGCTTTGTACCGGTATTTCTCAATTCCGTTCCTACAGTTTAAATCCCTGTAACAAAATGAAACAACATGATTGAATTTCTTTTACATACAAACGCTTGTTTCTCTCGTTTATTTCACTGTATTTTTCTCTGTTTTGCTTTGTTGAATATGCATATATGCGTTTTTCCCAAGATCCTTACAGTTCTAAAATGAATCCGTTTTGCTTTTTGCTGATTTTGATCAATGTTTTTTGTTTTCGTTTTTTGTTTTTGCTTATCGTTTGCTGCCCATATTGAATATTTGTGTTGTTGTTTTGTATATAAGTTGTATATAATATATTTAATTTAATACATAAAAATTACGCGCGCATCGTTTAAAATAGTTTACGTGTGTGTGTGTGTGTTTCATACTTAAATTGTCGCAGTTTAATGCAAAGATCCATATATAAAAATACAAAAAATCATAACATTTACATATTACACCCTAGGTATATATATATTTATGTATATTATTTGTATCATGTAAATCGACATAACCTTGCACACAATTAATATATAAAAATTATTGTTAAATTACATCGAACTAAATTGTAATGTTAGGTATATGTTATCTATACGAATTATACACACTTTCACTTAAACAATTTCACTTCGTTTAGGCCTTAAGAACTAAATTTCTCCATTTGCTGAATGCGGCTCCGATCTGCTTGTATATAAATTTCACTATTTAGTCTTAATCGTAATATGGAAGTTGAAAGTGTTGGTACTCAGGATCCACTAGGAAAACGTTATTTTTTGTTTGTTTGTGTGTTTTGCATTCTAAAGGGTTGTTGTTGTCGCTACGAAAAGTGAACTGTGGTTTAGCAGTCGATTTGTTATTAAATATTTAGCTTTTCTAATTTCGCTGTATAGAGATTAATTTATCGGATTTTTGATATTTTTAGAATTATTTTTGCTAATATTTCGTCAAAAAAACTTACTCAATTCCGCTTTGAACTGTGTGTGTGTGTGTTGAAGACTTGGGTATTTCTGATTTCCTCTACTTCTTCTGCTTCTTCTTCGTCTTAATGAGATCGTGCTTAGGAAATGTGTAGGAAAATGTTCTTCGACGGGTATTGATTTTGTTCGAGTTGATGGATGACATTCAATGGAATTGTGTTATAATACTATGTAATATTTTTTTTGTGTTTAGGTTTTGTTGTAGGTTAATGAGTATGAGTTATTATTTATTCTCGCGTAAATGTATATATATAGAGCTGTAAAGAGTTACGATAGTTTGTATGTATATACGTATGCATTTATGTATGTAATGTTATGTTAAGTATGTATAATTACAACGAGTTCTTTTTGATTTTGGTACGAAAGATGAACAGAAATATTGTAGATATTTTGGTAGCGCTTAAAAACAAAAGGAAACATTGCAAGCAATTTTAAAATTGTGTTTTTTATGCTTAAGTTTAAAAAGAAAATAATGTACAATTGTAAAATTAATTTGTGTGTGTGTGTGTGTGTTTTTGATAAGCATTTGTTGTAGATTTTAAATTAAAGTTAAATTACCTCCTCTTTGTTTTTAAAAAGAAGCCAATGTGGTTGTATAAACTCTACATATAAACCTATGTATGTATGTTTTGTATATAGCTTGTATATAGCGCTTAACACTGTCCACATTTGTTGTGGCTTATGAAACTTTTGAATACATTTTTTTTGAGAATATTTAAAATTACACATTTAAATATTGATTTGACGCGCTTTCACTATATTAATTTTCTTATGTTCTTGCTGTTGTTGTTGTTGTTGTTGCTGTTAATTTACTTCAGTTCGTGAATTCGTGTGCAGGCACAACGCTCACTTTGGGACAGTGCTGTGTAGAGACAGTGAGAGTGACAGTAACGGGGCGGGCTGCTCCTTAAGGTCTACGTTAATTTGTTTTTGATCTATCTGCGATTGAACTCCGATTTGATAGCTGAAATAAAAAAGAGAGAGAATTGATTAGAAAAGGGTAAAAGTTAGGCAATAAGATAGAATAAGAATAATTTTTTTCGGTTGCTTAAGAAAACATAAAAAGAACACCCCATGAAAAGCACAACTAAATAATAAATGGGATTTACACGGTGAAGCAAACTGCATAAAAATGTGTAGTCTTTAGGTTAGGTACTGAGCAGAGATCTGCAAGAGTGCCTGTTTTCTTGACTCGAGTATACTTGTTGTAAATGCGTCTTGGGTATGATTTTCCACTCAAAATATGAAGTCAGTTCATATACTCACTCATATCGTACTAGTATTTCAGTGACTGGTCTCAGTTTTGAGCGGGTGTCAAATTTACTTGTTCCTGAGCTACACCGCACGATACTTTCTTCTTTGAGTGGGCGGTCGCACGCAGACTTTAGAGGTTACATACCAATTTTACTCACACAGCAAAGAGGATTACGCAAATAACCCGGTGTTTTGAGCACACATTCTACCAAAACTTAAGTATTACTTGAGTATTGCTCTTTGCATTTGTTGGTTTCTAAAGCACGCGTCACGTTTGCCTACTTAGGGTAGGAAGAGGCATATCCGACTTAAGTATATGAATAAATTTATTAAAGATCCATACATAAAATATTGCTTGTGATATAAGAATAATTAACATGTGTAAGTCTTTTCCACGAACGACGGTCCAACAGAACCGAACCGAACAGAAGCCGAAGACATATCAGAGAGCAGACTTACAAGGTCTACAGTAAAAAAAATTCCACAAGAGGCAAGCATGAGTAAAAAAAAATAGGGGAAAGTTAACTTCGGCTCGGCCGAAGTTTTGTATACCCTTGCAGCTTCCATTGAAAACAAAAAAGTTTTTCTAACTAACACTACTTTTTGGACCTTACTTTTCTATGGGATCGATACTATATAGATGTCTGATTTCGACCAAATTTTTTGAAATCATGGAAAAGCATAATACACTGTTAATTACGAAATTTGGAGGCGATCCCATTTAAAACAAAAAAGTTTTTCTCACTAGAACTTCTTTTTCGACCGATCATGCATACTGCAGCTATATGCTATAGTCATCCGATTTTGATAAAACTTTGTAGAAATGTGTTTAAGTATATAAAATAAGAATATGCCAATAAAAAGGATTTTTCAATAAAAACAATAAAGTTTTTCTCACTCAAACTAGTTTTTCGACCGATCGTTCCTATGGGAGCTATATGCTATAGTCATCCGATTTCGACCATACTTTGTAGAATCATGCAAAATTATATAAAATAAGTGTATGCCAATGATAAGGTCGTTTTCATTAAAAACAAAACAGTTTTTCTCACTAGAACTAGTTTTTCGACCGATCATTCCTATGGGAGCTATATGCTATAGTCATCCGATTTCAACCATACTTTGTAGAATTGTGAGAAAGTATATAAAATAAGTGTATGCCCATGATAAGGACGTTTTCATTAAAAACAAAAAATGTTTTTCTCACTAGAACTAGTTTTTCGACCGATCGTTTCTATGGAAGCTATATATAGTGCCTATAGATCCGTTTTCGTTAAAACAAACTTAGTGAAATCATGGGAAGGGATAGTAAACTAAGAAATACGTACTTTGGAGGCATTTCCATTAAAAACAAAAAAGTTTTTCTTTTTAAGACTACTTTTTCAACCGATCGTTCCTATGGCAGCTATATGCTATAGTCATCCGATCCGGCCGGTTCCGATAAATGTGCAGCGTATTTGTACCAAAAGACTTCGTGCAAACTTTGGTGAGGATAGCTTTAAAACTGACGGAGGAGATAGCATAGAAACAGACGGACAGGGCTAAATCAACTCAGCTCGTCGTGCTGATCAAGAATATATATACTTTATGTGGTCGGAGATGCTTCCTTCTATGCGTTACAAACATCCGAACAATTTTATAATACCCTTTGCAAGGGTATAAAAATACTTAAGTGAGAAAGCGATAGATAGAAAATGCGTTGCTTGAATTGTTGGTGGATAATTTCACACTAAAATTTTACGGTCCCCAGTTTGTATGAGTATTTCCTATACGCTACGCGAGTGGCGCGAGTGTTTTCGGCACTTAAGTGCGAGACGCAAATATGCCGCGAGTAGAAATACTACTGTATACATTTTGTTAGAGTAGTCGGGATATCCGAGTGCGAAAATATCAAGTACTTATGCAGTGCACTTGCAGTTGCGGTGCATTCGTGCAGATCTCTGGTACTGAGCAATTAAAGAAGTGCATGTTCTCCTGTTCATTTCAGTAAGCAACTTCGATTTGTTCACTCACTCGTAAACCATCAATTACTGGATCAACTGCAGTTATATCAAGGTATTATGCTTGATTTCTATTAAAACATTATGAGATGCCGATAAGTACTGACTTGTCAGACTTTAAAGAGTGTTTTCTCAGTTGCTGGGGGCGCAGAGCAGTCTTACAGCTAGGAAAAAAGTTCTCATGGTGCAGTGCCCCGTTTAGACTACTTTTGCTCTGTTTAAATTGTGGGAATTGGAAAGTTCGTTTCGTTCAGAGAGATCGGAAGATGTAGCAGCCAGCGTTGCCCTACTTCTGGCTTTCCGTTGCTCTTCTCGGACAATGATTCGTTCCTTGCTCACTCAGAAACGTCACAGTGCTGTGAAACTTTAAGTCTCAATTTGCAACCGCACAAGAGTAACACTCAGCAGGATTCTACTCTCTGCAATATGTGTGCCAAGAAAAATGTGGCTACTTTTTTGGAATCAGCCCTATCCTAAAGGAATTACGCTTGTGGATTTTTCAGCGTCTATTACCATCAGAAACGGAACTTTCTTGATGGAGAAAACAGGATTGCCGTTGCAGCTTTCAACAAAGATGCCTTGCAATGCTACAAAAGTATCATAAGCAAATTTAGGCCCTACCTACCTATAACAGGCATCATTCAGCATCTAAATTATGCCCCATATTTCAACGAACGGTTTAAAAAAAAATCTACATTTGTAATCAGGTTAGTCAGCAATATTTTAGGATGTACATTATCCCTGTAATAGCTGAGATCCTAACAGGTTACAGTTGAGGTCAGAAGCTGAGGACCTCAATGTCTACAATGCTCTAACAATTCGTTGCAGTTGTAAATCAATAACGTTCACCTATTTTTGGAATGTATTGGCTTGATCGTATTGAATCTCCTACGAAACAAATTGAGCTCACTGAAAATTAAACCATGAATATGCTAGGATTCATCAAACTCTGGCTTAAGAAGATTAATAGTCCATACACATCTAACTATTGGGGTATGGTTCGTGCATTTGGAACGCTCAATCCGCTACCCTTGCAACGAAATCGAAACTGTACAGAAGCAACCTAGGTTGGGTCCCGATTTTGAGACTCCCTTCTTTTATATTTAGACTTAATCTGTTGCACTTTACAACAACTGAACATAGAGGCGTTATGGTATTATGTTCTTGGCCAAAGACAAACCAGGAATTAAACATTCGCGTCTTTATTATTCGGTTTTAGTTGTTTGTTTTACACTCTGTGCAGGGATTATTTAAAGTTTTATCCTGTTCTTAGTGGTAAAAATCTTAAACTTGTTTCTTAGATCTTATAAAAATTTTAAAGAGGAACATACCGAAAAGGGTAAATGAAAATCTAAAGAACTTGGTTACTTTTTCAAAGTAAATTTTTGAATAAGTCTAAGTTCCAAGATAAAAGAAAATCACTTCAACATAGCACAACTAAACCCATGATCTTCGGAAACTATGCGCCAGGTCTGACCAATGGCATTAGGTAAAGAAGTCAAGCCGATGATCTAGCGTAATGTACTAAGATGGCCTACCAACTCAAGTTATTGCTTCCCAGTTTTGCTCATTCTCTTCCGTTAAACTCACCGTCTATGATTTCGTTCTTCACTTTCTGTATCTCCAGTCGCATTTCGCGCACAATCTCAGCCTTCAATGTGTCCAAATCTCCATTCGATAGGGCTAGGGACAAGCCATCGCCATTGACCTGCTGACGAAGGCAATTAAAAGTGTTTTCAAGAGAAGACTCACTCATGGATAACACACTAAACTACTCACCTTGAGTATGGTCTCTTCGCTGGCACTGCCGAAACGCTTGCGTATGGGTTGTGGTGATTCGCCGCCGCTGCTCGTTGTGTTATTGCCGCCGCCGCCGGCACTGCCGTTGGCTCCGCCCAGAGGATTACCCCCAGCACCACTGCCGCTGCCGCCTCCTCCGCTGCTCAGTTTATGGGGCAGTGTGTTGGATTTCTCCCAAGGACGTCTTTTCACCTCTGGCTCTGGATCGGGCTGAAGATTGAGTAGATAATTAGGAATTGTTTCAAATAGTTTAACCAGCTTCTCATACCTCCTTCTTCTCGGCTTGGGCACGACGTCGGGCCAGCGTTTTGGCCATCTCATCCATCATGGAGGCCATGCCATTAGAGCTGCGTCCAATGGTGCCATAATTGCCGCTGCCACCACTCGAGGTGCTGCTGCCGCTGTTCTCGGGTGCAGATGTGGTGGACTGTTGACAGGGAAGTGGGTTAATTTGAATCTTTGAAGTAAAGAGTGGAAACTCACCTTGTTTTTCTTGAGCTTAAACTGCTGCAGCTGTGAGGCCAACGAGCCCATGAGATCAGCTTGAGGGTCATCCTTTTTGGGAGCACCGCCCATGCCGGGCGGAGGTGGCGGTGGTGGTGGTGCACCCGGTCCTCCTGGAGCCGGTGGACCACCACCCATACCCAGGGCAGGCAACGCTGGAGGAGCCGGTGGTTGTGGTGGCGGTGGTATGCCACCATTGAACATCTGCGGCGGCGCTGGCGGTGCTCCACCAAAGTTTGGTGGCGGTGGTGGAGGTGCCGGAGCGCCAGGCTGACCACTTTGACTGCTCATGCGATTTAGAGGGATTTGGCCTTGTGAGGGATTCATGGGTGGTGGCATAGGCCCGCCCGGCTGTTGCTGCTGCTGCATCATGGGTGGTGCCATGGGCACCTGGCTATAGGGATTCTCTGCCTGCTGCTGCTGCTGTTGTTGTTGGCCATAAACCGCACCAGCAATCGCTGGTCCAGGCATGGCTGGTGGCTGTGGTGGCTGCTGTGGCACCATTTGCTGTTGACTGGCATAGACTACACTGTTGGCACTGGCCGAAGTGGGTATGTGCTGAGAAGCCACATAGATGGGTCCACCGCCATTTTGATGGGGCGGCTGCTGCTGCTGCTGTTGGCTCTGTTGTGGGTATTGATGCAGATTGAGATTGGGATTAGAATTCGAGAGCACGTAGTGGGGTTGTTGATACTGTTGGTTGGTTGGTTGGTTGGTGGTTCAGATGGGTAGCAGGTGTTGGTGTTGGGTAGGTGGTAAACAAGCCAATTTGCGAATGAAATGAAATAGAAACGGATTTTGGGTACTGTTCACAGGATTTGGGTGGAAATAAATACCTGAGCGGGTGCATAACCAGCCTGAACCATGGGCTGGGCGGCATAGACGGGTTGCTGTGGCGGCTGTTGTTGCTGATATTGTGGCTGCTGCTGTTGCTGTTGTTGCTGTGGAGGCAGTTGTGTCTGGCCAGGAGCTGGTGGTGCCTGTGGAGGCAAACCATTGGAAGTGGGTCCATTGCCTGTGGGTCCATAATGTGAGCCTGGCTGAGGCATCTGTTGCTGCTGCTGTTGCTGGGGCTGAGGTGCCGGCGGTGCGCTAAGGGAATTCCTTTAGTGAGCAATTTGGATTTTGGGTCGAATTGGATGAGTTTATGAGTCCATGAGTGTTTTACAGAGACAGAGATGAATGATGTGGCACCTACCTGCTGGTGCGATGATGTCCCTGCGGCGTGGGTGGACTCTGTGGTATGTTATTCTGATTGGTCTGTGAGGTGGGCGTTTGGGCCGAGGGCGTTATATGACCAGCAATGCTATTGTTTTGCCTCAGTATAGCCGCATCCTCGCTGGTCATGGTGCGATAACCCATATCCTCCTCATAGCCATTTCCATTGGTGGGCTGTCCACCCGGTTGGTTCACCACACGTCCACTTAGCACCTAAAGAAGACACGTTTAGAGATCATTCCATTACAATGTTCAATAAGAAAACTCACCTCCAGGGCGTGCATCATGGCGCGTGCAAAATTCTCAGCATCATTCTGACTGGAGAAGTTTAGGCCATACACAAATTTCGAATCACGCCACTGATGAAAGGTGGCTGTGGCCTGATTGTATTTGAGACCCTTCAGTATGGAGCAATTGATGACCACCTCATGATCTTGCAGTTTACGTCCCACCACACGGAATGTGTTGTTCTGTTGATGATGATAGATTTGCACCTTACTCAATCCCGAGGAGCTGCCCGAGGGTACCCATTTCTTTTGGTTATCATCGTACACCATGACAGAGGCACGTGCGCCAATAATGCTCTGCTCACTGAAAGTGGAAAGAAAGAGAGAAACGGACATAAAGGATTGTGAGTTTTTTTTAATAATACTGGAAATTACTTTTCCAAATGGTTTATGAGTGAGCGTGATGATGAGAGTCTTCCCTTTAATTATGAGTAAGTTAATGATAATTCGGGCATTTTGATTCATACTTAACCCAACGATAAGAAAACACAAAGAAATTACTCATAAAGAATTAGTCTACTATCAAAGCAAGCAGCTTAGGAGATGACCTTGGACCTTGAAGTTAAAAAACAATGTCGATAATATATATATCAAAAGCTCTTAAGTTTATGTGTAAAATGGCTTGACACAGCCCCAAAGGGATAAAGCCGAGCTCCTCTCAATCTCTGGTGCGCTTCTAATTTTCGCATCCGAACGGCAGTTTGAGAAGCTTTTGCATGGCTAATTACTACAAAGCTGGCGCCAACAGCAGAGAGGGGTGACCGGGTGTAAAGCTTATTCAAAGAAAAAACTTTTCATTTGATTTTCCGAGGCGGGATCGAACCCACAACCTCTTGCACAGCGGTCGCGTACACTAGCCGCTGAGCCACCCGGCCAGCGGCTAGTGTACGACTAAAAATTTGTCTGTCTAGTGGTCCACTAAGAGAGATCACCAGCTTAACAACCGTGAATTTCTAACTAAAGTTGTATCAAGTTCTATGGAAGGTTCCAAAAAGGTTCCACAAAAAATTTTGCCTGGTCCGGGCTTATAAATCTGATAGAAACACCAAAAATGAGGATCGTCTTCTAAAGCAATTTAACTTTGAGAGGCAAAGGTACAGAGATTGCAAATCGAAAGCTCGCGAACCACTGAAAAGCCCCATTTGATTTTAATAATGCCTTCAACAAACAAAGTTCCCTCAAATTTAAGGCTTAGCTAACCCCTAATTGTACGATTAGACCAGTGGTGCCCACAGCCTATGAGCGCGTCCTGCATTCGTTGTTGCTTTACGCATAGACATTGTCGGGCGCATAGAGACTCATGCATAGCACAATTGCAACCACAACTTCGCATCATAAACATGATCAACAATGCTATTACTTTTTCAGATACTGCTAAAAGGTCAGTTAGGTAAGGCTGAGCTTGGATTGTTCAACGTTTCCTACTGAGGGATGGGTAGTGACAAAGGAAAATTGTAGAAGCAATAGTCATTGTGGGTAATACCAAACCTTGCGGCATGCCTGCCTATAAATCAGAGTCCAGTAAGAATTCCTACGAGAAGCTAGCATCGAAGTCATTTTAAAGTAAAGAGTGGATCTACAGTTTAACGCCGAATCCGAACTGTGAATTTCGAGAAGCTTTTTCATGGCTAGTTACTTCACAGCTGGCACCTACCCGGTGCGTAAGTTTTTAAAGAAAAAATCTTTATCATTAAATGTCCCGTTTTGGGATCGCAACCACGACCTCTTGCACAGCAGGCACACACTCTACCCGCTGCACCACACCCGGTCACTGCAACTACTGGTGCACTGCATAAGTACTTCATATTTTTCACACCCGAGTGACTCAACCACTGCAACAATATGTATGCTGTTTTTATACCAAGGCTGCAAACCTCTAAATTTATGCAGAAGCTTCGGTCCGGAGGTTCGAACCCTTTCTAAAATCTAAGATTCGGTTCGCGGACCGGTTGCTAGCAACCCTGAACCCAAGGTTTTGGTTCGAGCCCCGGTTCACTTGAACATCAAAGAATAGTTTGACTTTCGACTTATTAAACATAATATTCTTAAGTTAAATAATTGTATTTATCAAGTCCATTAGCCGACTTTGTCTACATCAGCCATGCCCAGCCGTATGCTCTTTGGGTGCGTTTTGTTTTTGTAATTGCACCGAAGACAGGAAATTTATGGTCGTATACATGCAGGGCGCGCGGCATACAAAACGACACACATGCAAACATTTCGTGTGTGTGTGCGTCGCGTAGAACAAAAACCGGTTTTTTCTCTTATTTGATTGGCGTTTGCGCGTGCAAGCAAACTGACCAACAACGATGTATTTGTGCTTTTCTTTGTGAGTATTGGAGAGTGCTCTGCCGTATGCTACTTTTGGGCATGTCTGGTCTACATAAATCTGACCTAGAGAAATGGCGTAGAATTGGAGAATTTTCTTAATGTTAGCAATCAGAATTAAACCCGTATGCTGATCGTGCTACTTTTTCATCGCCAGCTTAGTTAGAAATGCAATCGTTTATACTAAAATATGTCGTTGGAAAAATTACTTAATATGGTTAACCTAACCAAATTTTTCGATGAGGTGGTCCGGTTGGGGTTCGGGTACAAGGAGTCAAAAAAATAAGCCACACGGTTCATAGTCCGTTTCGAGAACCCCAAAACACCCGAACCGGTTCTCAAGGGTTCGATTCCTGATCTGTTTGCAGCCTTGCTTTATACTACTCGTGGCTTAATTGCGTTTTGGTTTCGTTTCCTCCATTTTTTTATACTCATGCTAACAGAGAGCGTAAAAGTTTGAGTGTTGATTGGATTTGTCCTTCTCTTTCTAGCATTACCTTTACTTCATCACAAAAGAGAGCGAGAGCAAAAAAATTATAAGTACATTTGTACTTATGTATTTGTAGTGTGTGTGCTGTGAGCGTACAACTGCCACGCGAGACGAAAGCAAGAACCGACACCGCAGTCAAATCAAATCCAACACACATAAATATTAGTACGACAATGAGTGCGTGACTGATTTGACTGCATATTTTGGGTGTCCATCACACCGCATACGCTTTTTCAGCGAGTGCACTGGTAGTGAAGTCTTGCAGGTCTCTGGTATAAAGGGTACTTACCCCATTTGACCTGAATCTGAATCGACAAGATCTGCACCATGACGAGTTCTATTAAAGGACGTGGAGGCAAAAGCTTATCGCCAACAGAGGGGCCGATCTATATGGAGAACACGAACTGGTTTTCTACAACTTGCAGCAACTTTTGAAACTCTGTATACGGATACGCCTTAAAGAACGATTGGAACGAGTGGAAAATATAAGTTCACAGGAGAGTTTCTTAGGTGAGGCTTGGTCTTTGCCCACGACGAAGAAATACGGAAAGGGCTCTCAACCACTGCAACTTGAGTAGTACTTTACACAATTGCGCCAAAGAGACAGTTTGTTTGGCGAAACTTTATAACTGATTATGTAAAAACTTTGGCAGATACAGGGTAAATTAGAGTAATGCTTAATTGACTTTCTAACTTGATATCAAGGCTCTTTTTTTTTAAAGAAATGTTCGTGTCAAGCACGAAATTCGAATTTCGAAATACGTGGAAACGTGCGTATATGAGTCTCTCTACTGGTCAATGAAACAGAGATGAAAGCACTAATCGAAGGGCAAAGCAGGATATTTCTACAAACTTAAAAAACAACAAAACAAATTAGTAAATGCAGTTAAGCGCCGAAACATCCTAAAAAGCAATAGAACAAAAGCAGGAAAAGTGAGCTTTACGAAAAAAAGGGTTTGAGAAAAGCGCACTATTTAAGCTTGGATAACAAAATAATTTTGATCCATGATTTAGACCAGGGGCAGGCACATTGCTATCTCGTGTGCATAGGAAAAGTCTAAGAGTTGAGTTGAGAGCAATTTTTGCGCTGCTCTCGCACACACCAATGCAAAAATGTAAATGTATTTTTTGCCTGCCTCTGATTTAGACCAACTTTGGTGTGGTGGCCCGAGAACACTTTTGATCCAAACATCAAGACGCTTTATAAAGTTATCACCTCAAAGCTTTTCATTTGGTACAATGGTGTGTAGCAGCGATGGATGACAAAATCTAACGAAAGAGCGCAGCAACAACAAGAATTTGGCAAAAATATTTCAACTGGAAATCAGAAAAAATGAAGAAAGAAAATTGTTAACGTTGCAAAGTTTTAGTGCTTTAACTTCATTGATATGCTGTACATTTTTGTTGGATTTCTTTTAAAGAAGAATTAAGAGTCAGAGAGCGAGAGAATGGGCCTCTAAGTGCGCATAGCGATTTTCAAAACACTTCTGAAATTTCTGTTTCTGGTGATGAAGCTTTATAGAAGACTAAACAACTCTTTGAATCAAGGTTATTCTGTTGTTCAAAGATATTGAAGAAAAATTGCTTCAATATCTTTGGCAGAAGACCTTGCTTTGAATTGATCATACCAACCACGCCAAATGACAAGTGAGAAATGATTGGATTCCAAGAATTCAAACTCAAGAAAACTCTAATGACATTTCTTCTGCATCCAAGAAACAGCATAAGGAATGTCACCATTCAAAACAAATCATTAGATCATTAGAGCTTAGCTTCCTTCTCTTTGTAAATCAACTGTTTCACACGATTGACTGAGTGCACTGATCCCTTTCCTCCCTCCCTCCCTCCCTCCGTACATAACTCGGTTGAGCTAGACTCGGAGGCAGGAAGTGTAATGCATTTCTTTGTTGACTGAGAAAATTGCGCGCACCTGTCATGCAATCGTCATCGCTTTGGTTCATCCATCCTCCAAAGGCCGATTAAATAATTCTAATGAAAGTTCTAATATGCGCAACCTTTAACAATTTTTTCTGCGTTGACAATTAAAGCGGCTCGGCGACTGCACGCCTTCATTGGAAAAATGCAAAAGGCAAAGGCGATGACGGCTTGACTGCTGTTTTTTTCTTTCTTTCGTTTTTTTTTTTTTTTTTTTGTGCTGAGCTTAGCTCCGAGTTGTATGTTACTTGGGCAAAAGATAATGACAGCCGCCACAGCCACAAAACGAGTTGAGCTGCAGAATTCTCGTCAAGCCAAAAGCTGAGTAGTTTTGCACTTAAATGGAGCCCCGCCAGTGGACAGACAGTGGAGAACTGACTCTGAACGAGTTGTACCCCAGCTGTGCGACGGCGGCGGCGGCCTTATATAACAATTGTATGTTGTCTAAGCCGTTCAATACAGTTTAATGGCAAATTCGTGGAACGAAAGTGAAGTTTTCCCAATTGAGATTCGGCAGCCTGGAAAACCTGGTAATCATATAAAATTAAAGTTGTTTTTCGATTTCGGTAAACAAATGAGCATGTGGCTGGGTAATGAGAAAAGTAAAAAAAAACACTTCAAATTGCAGGGAGGCAGGTGAAATCTTTCATGGGTAGGGGATTTATTCGTGCGTAAAATGTTGCAAAGCGCACACGAAAGTACGTGTTTTCTTAATTGGCGTTAAATTATAATTACAAGACGAAGAGGTTTGGGGGCAATGGGCGATTCTAATACGATTTCATTGGATGGTTGGTTAAATAAAAGATTCGAGAAGAATGCAATTTTCGCTGACGAGACGTGCCAAGCGCAGGGGTCACGTTGCAAGAAATGATACATCTGCTCGGCCAGATCAAGGACGTGGCACAGTGGCTCGTTTGCCTGGTTTAAAAGGGTGAGAAAATGAACAAGACACAATTCGCAACGATTTTATAGGAGATATGAGGTTTGAGCTTGTGAGCTAAGTACATATGTATGTACTTTTTAAGAAATAAAAACATGTTTCTTTATCTCTTTAAAAGCTGAAAGTATTTTTATGAATAAACAATCAGAAATTGCGGTTTTTATCATTTGAAATGAAGTAACCTAAATTTAGGAATGTTTCATTGAAAAAATGATTTGGTTTTTATCGGCGGCGACACAGAAATCTCTAGAGATTTTGCCGTCGATTGGTTTGCAAATCTCCACAAAACTTATGGAGATTTTATTTTCTTATTCGAAAGTCTTGTTAAAAGGAGTGTGCATAAGACTATAGTCCAACTACAAAAACAGGGCTGCGTCTCTCGCAAATTATCATAGCTATTTTGGATGTTTTCTACATTGAGCTAGACTTGCCAACCCTGGAAACTTTTTTTGTGTCCTTGCTAACTCGCGTTGACTCGCGAATTTGGTTTGGTTGGTTTGCCAAAATACAAGAGGTTTGAAACCAAACAAAAGACATTTCTGTGGCACCTAAGAATTGGAATTCGGTGTCCAAAATGTTAAGCTTCTTCTTTGTTGGGGTGGGGTACTAATTTGGCTGCTTTTGTACATATATGCAAGATGCTTAAGATGATATAAAGAACCTATTGAGATAGTTTCTTCATGGTAGAAATACTGAAAACTAGAACCCTATGTTATAGCAAACCTAATATGTAGCTTGGGCAGAGCTCGCAAAATATGGTCAACCAATTGTTCCTTTGCCGTCTGCTCGACAAAATGACAGGTACAAATTAAACCGACTCGCTTACTCTCTGAGCAGAACACTTTTTTTGTTTCTCTCGTGTTTTTTGATTCATAGTTCTTGATGAGGGAAGCACATGAGGCTGTCTACAATGGTAACAGCTCGAAAGAGATAATTTGTTTCGGCT
Source organism: Lordiphosa collinella (assembly GCA_018904265.1). Lineage (NCBI taxonomy): Eukaryota > Metazoa > Arthropoda > Insecta > Diptera > Drosophilidae > Lordiphosa > Lordiphosa collinella. The sequence continues at coordinate 51,855 of JAEIFV010000937.1, read as the reverse complement.
TTCAGCAGCTGAGCGTAAGCAACTGAGCAAAGCAAGACAAGAGTCAGCTCAAAGCGACTACACTAGCAAGCATACACACTTGCAGTTTACAGAGGCACAAGCGCAACCCACATACAAAAGAAACTTTCTGAAGATTCTGCTCAGCAAAGTGTCTTATGGAAACCAATGAACAATATGAGCAAAAAGAAATAAGTTGATTAAACAAGGAGCTCGTTGAGAAAAGACAGATGTTAAATCATTTCGGTTCCCTCTTTCATGGTGTCCTGGGGAAACTGTATGTCGTCTGACTGCTTGTAAAAAGAAAACACTTTTTGCGAGCTCTGACTACAACCCATTTTCGAAAGATTAAGCTGTACTAGCTGAAAACATAAAATATATTCTAGCAAAAATTTCCAAGACAAGAGGACATTGAAAGAAATTCAGGAGGTTTCCTCAAAAAAGCTTTTCAAAGTTCATGTATCCGGCTCGAAGGACCATAAATCTTGGATGGGCTTATTTCCATAGCAGACAAAATAGGGAAGGAAAGATTGTTTGGTACCCTATACATGGGCACTTGTATTTTTTAATACAAGTAAATAGATCAGGCTCGAAGGATCATGAAAATGTGTTAAGGCAGATTTTCAGCACTGACAATTGAGACAATCAGACAAATTGGTGTAAGAAAGGTTGCGCGGGGAGTCTGTATCTTGACACTTTCACTTCATCAGTGCAAGATCAAATATCCGGCTCGAAGGACCATGAAAATGTGTTAGGTTAGATTTCCAATGCAGAGAAATTTGTGAAGGAAAGCTGTTTTGGGTTGTCTATATCTTGTCACTTCACCTATCAAGATAAGTTCATATAACCGGCTCGAAGGACCATGAAATTGTGGTAGGACAGATTTTCAAAGTATACAAATTGGACAAGTTTTTCGAGGATTCTATATCTTAGCAGTCTTGTTAATACAAATTCATATAACCGGCTCAAAGGACCTTGGAAATATAGAATGGCAATCGGAATGCGAACGAGTTATAGAACACGCCCAAGCCGGAGCGACCGAAGTTGAGATGAGACGACCACGTGAAGAGAGATATTTCGAAGCTGCTGGGAGGTCGCTCGGGAGAGAGGCGAGTGGCGTGCATTAGTCGCAGCGGTTGAGATCGTAAAACGGTTTTGATCCTACCATCAGGCCAAAGAAGAAGAAGAATTTCCAGCGCAGGCAAATTGAGTAGGAAAGTTTGTTCGGGAATTCTATATTCTGACAATTTCACTTTTCAACACAAGTTCATACATCTGGCTCAAAAGACAATGAAAATTTGCAATAAAAATTCAAATGTCCGGCTCGAAGGACCATACAAATGGGTTAAGCTACATATTTATGCAGATAAATTGGTGTAAGAAACGTTGTTCTGGGAGAAAAAACACTGTAGGTCGCTCGGGACAGAGGCGAGCGGCGGGCACTAGTCGCAGCGGTCGAGATCTTAAAACGGTTCTGATGCTATCATCAAGCCCTAGAAGAAAAGAAGAATTTCCAGCGCAGGCAAATTGAGTAGGACAGGTTGTTCTGGAATTCTATATCCTGACACTTTCACTTTTCAACACAAGTTCATACATCTGCCTCAAAATACAATGAAAATTTTCACTAAAAATTTACATATCCGGCTCGAAGGACCATACAAATGGGTTAAGTTACATATCTATGCAGATAAATTGGTGTTGGAAACGTTGTTCTGTTAGAAAAAACACTGTACTTTCCATTTTTAGAAGAAGTTCACTTTTTATGGATATAATGAATAACTTTTTCTTCGTTTTCTTATATGACTATCAAAGTTTAGGCTAATATTGGGACAAGTGAAATGATACACGAAACATTAATGTGTGGAAATGAACGCAGAATTAGACATTCCAATTGAGACGCTTAATGCATTATTCCGCCTGGTTTTTAATAGATGTTATATCCATCTAGCCTGTTCCCGTTTCGATCATGCGGATTTGGAATTGTGAAATAGGCCAGCTTTACAAATCCGACTGTGTTATTCGACTCTTAACTTCAAATTCCCAATATCTTTCATTCGACACTCTTAGCGATTAACCTTTTCAACCGAACTCTTTCATAGCTTCTTGGAAATCACAACTCATTCCAATTCCTATCAATCGAATTCGGAAAATGGGAACTGGCCTGTATATATTAATATCACAAGCAACACTAAAGGCACTCAATATTCTTTCTCTATAAACAAGTCGAGAAAGAAGAAAGATAAGGACTACTTTATACCAAACAAGATGTTATAAATCTCATATTTTCATATTCGCCATTCTTTTGCGATTTAAAAACGGTTTTTGGACCAGATATGGTCTCTAAAAAAGTGTAATTTTAAGCTAAAAATTTCAAGAATGACTCTGAAACTCAAGTAGATCCTACCGAAAAAATTTGGTTTTATCTCAGTTCTTTTGGCTAGAATAATGTTTTTTAAGGGTTATTCCTGTTTGGGTTCCATCCAATGTGCACTTATATAGATAATATTGCTGAGAACAAGTGAAAAATCTCGAAACTATTTCAGAGACTTTCATAACATGAAGGATGTCGAAACTGAGTCTCAGTATAAACCCCAGTAGAAGAAAGCTTGAGTATATACAGCCTGTTTTAGGGACACTGTGCGCTTGGGTATGCGCTTAAAGTTCAATAGGTTGTTGGGATGGAAGACAGACAAAAGAGGGGAAATTTTTTTAATGGAAAACATACGCAAAAATTGTTGTAATGCCCCCAATGAATTTATCTTTGACCGAATTATGTCGACGCTGAGGGATGCGCTGTGTGTGCTGTTGTTGTAGCAGATAATGATGTATGTTGCTATAGAGATGTGGTTTCTGTTGTGGTGTAGTAGCTGGTGTTGGTGATGCTGTTGCTGGCTTTGCTCTAATTGAGAACGACATGGAGCAGGCTAGTCTCGAGGGGCAGCTAATGGCGGAGGCTGGAGTGGTAGAAGCTATAGGGTCAGGGGAAACGCACTTGCGTAGAGTGGAGAATAAAGTCAAAGAAGGTGAGGAGGAAGTAGTAGTAGTGGTAGTGGTATTAGTTGTTGTAGTCGTGGAAGTGGTGGAGGAGGAGTGGGAGACTATTGATGATGATGATGTAGCGACATGTCTGCTGTGCATTGAACCAACACCTAAGCCAGACGACGGTGGTACATACAGCGGCTGATCATTGAGCAAGGAACGGTCAATGGGCGCCTCATAGATAGGCGTGGGCGATTGTCGGGCCTTGGGTAACTGTAGAACCAACTGTTCATGCTCATGGTAGGCGGCCCGTTGGCGCAACAGCAACTCTTGTTGCTGATAATGATGATACATGGGATGACGATAGTCCAATAAATCCAATTCCTGCAGCTCCTCAATGCTATAGTAATCCGACATCACGACCTTGGCCTTTGGTGGCAACTTATGGTACATGCTTTGACTACGTTTGATCAGCTGTTCCATGGGCTCAGATTGTGGAGCCTGGAATTCACTAACAGTTGGCTGCAGCAGCTGCTGCTGCTGCTGCTGATGGTGGTGCTGCTGGTAGGCCAGGATGGGTTTAGCAGGACTGGCCGCATTGGATTTCTTGCTGCTAAACGAGGTCTTGGCATAGAGTTTCTTCATGGCCATTAACGGTTGGCCAATATTTGCAGAGGCGGCGGCGACACAAACACAAACACACGCACACACGGATCCCACACACGAATCGAACGTTCAATCAATATCGGTTTTCGTCGGTCGTCGTCTTGTCACCCGTTTGTCTTCACACGCGCGTCTGATCGAGTTCGTAATCCCATGGAGACTGAAACCAAATCTTGCTCCAAGTCACAGCCGAAGCTGCAAACTAGTTCGGGTCGAGCGTGTTTGAGACCGACGTCGCGACGCCGTGACGTCTTAAGAGAGCAAACGATCTCTCGCTGCTCTCTGTGAGTGTGTTTGTTGGAGCTGGCAACCTTTTAGCCTAAAAGCCAAATACATTTGTGTAATTACACTTCAAAGTCAATAAAATAATGAGAAATGATGAGAAGCGCGTTGAGTTGCAAGTTGAAGCAGGTAGACAGACAAAGACACAGACAGACCAACCAGGCAAGACGAATCGAACAAGTGTTCTGCAGCAGCTCAAACTTCAGCTTCGCATGTGGAGATTTCCCAGGCTTAAATCTAAACGCCTGGGCAATTAAACAGCGCACACTCTACTCAAAACTCGGGCTTGGAGCTTGGGGCCAGGCCCCAGCTGCTCTGGCTGACGCTGCTGGCAATCTCGAGACGTCCGTCTGTCAGTCATTCAGTGCGATAATTACTTAAGAAACGAGCTCAATAATTTATATTTCCCCCTCGAGTGACTATTACAAGTATTTTTCAACTGTTCTTTGGCGGCTCAATGAATGTAGAGAGGGGAAAGGGTAGCGGAAGGGCGGGAGGGAGGGGGTGAACACACAGCTTGTGGCATGCTATGAAAAATTCATGTACATGGGTCAACTGATAAGTAAGAAATAGTCAATTGTTTTATCGAATTCTTACAATGTTGCCATCAGCTCATTGCTGGAAAACTATGGTCACACTGTTGAATTTTTGGCTTATTTTTTGCTAAACTACTTGGAAAATTATACAAAACTGTCTAATTTCTGTTTTTTTACTGCCATATATACATTTTTAGAGAGAGAGAGAGATCAGTCAAGAGATTTTAGTCAAATGTTAAGTTTATGTGTTGTATGAAAGTCTATTTTATACATCTAAAGACTACTTTTTCAACTTATGGAAGCAAGGAAGGTAAATTGTGGCTTCTACATTCAATATTAAGCTCCGAAAGTTCGCAGAAGCTTCGGTTTAAGTGTTAGATAAGCAAATATGAATCAGTCAGACTTGTTCTCAGTTCCACTCCTGCAAAAGTTTTGTGATTTAAAGACCAAATAAAGGGCAAAAACCTGCATTAAATTACAAAATTTATGTGGAAGTGATATTGAGAATAAGTCTGAGTGTCTTCTTAAAACACTCTTGGGCCTTTGGAGGCTCCTGAATTCAACATTAAGCTCCCTAAACTCGTTGAAACTTTGGTTTAGGTGTTATATGAGCAAATATGAATCAGTCAGGCTTGTTTTCAATTCCACTTCCGCAAAAGTTTTGTGATTTATACACCTAATCTATTCGAAAACCCAGCTTTAAATCACACAATTTTTGTGAAAGAGGAATTGAGAACAAGTCTGAGTATCTCAATGCACTCTTGGGCCTTTTGATTTAATATTAGGCTCCGAAAGTATGAAGAAGCTTTAGATAAGAATATTTCAAACAGTGTCTCAAGGCACTCTTCGTTCTTTCAGTACATTCATTTGACAATTTATGTATTTATATTTTGTAAGTAAAAAAATGTGCAAAACTAAATCCATTTCCCTTTCCTGACTTATCAGGCAACCCACGTAAATGTAAGTCAGTGTAGACTGTTTTTGTTTCTACAATTCTTAAACGTACATTTCCAATTAACATTGTTGTTGTCTATTGTGAACTTGTTGTAGTTGTTGTTGTTAAATATATCTCTTTTTTAATGCTGTCTGATTTGAGGCAGCCGATTAATGTCTAGCTTTAATGGCTTTGTCAGAATGGGTTGGTCCCTAGCTTTTGTGGCTTAAATGATTTGGCAACTATTTTGTGTTTTTTGTTTTTTCGACCGCCAGACCCGCCAGGCGACTAAACAAACAAAACCCACATGGAGCAAGAGCAAGCAGCACATTAAAGTAGGTTGCCAAGAGGAGCTGAAAGAGTTTGCTCAAGGCAAACAACACATACCACACACAAGCACACACACAACCCAGAGACAGCACATATCAGGCAACAGCCCACGAATCAATATCATCGACACGACGACAGGAAGTTCCTGCTGCAGTCATTCAACTTTGTATCAGGATTTTTTTGATTTACTCAATAGTCTGGGAGGTTCGTATCCGCTTATGAAGCGGAAATTCATCCCTGAGTTGAAGATGAAGCTTTGACAAAGAATCAGTCTGTAAACTGGGTCACCACCACACACTAACTCACTCACACAGGTGAGGAGACTAATTGGCTTTACTTCAACGACGAGGGTGGAATGATAAATATTCTGTCATATTTTTGCAATCAATAAGAAAACGAGTTGAGGCGTTGCTTAGATACGTTTAATTTTACCTTCTCGTTTTGTCAGCGATCATATAGCAGCTTACTTAATTTCAGAATGATTCTTCGTCTAGTTTTAGTTTTTGGAAAATGGAATAAAAACGGAAAGGACGGAATTTTCTTGAAAAATTAAAAGACGGAATTGAAACGAGAATGAACTGTCTTAAAAATTTGGGCTCTGTTACGAAACAGCACAGAATTTTGTTATTGATATTTGATCGGTATCGAAACAGGACAGAATAGTATTGAAAATTACCGACTCTAAAATGAAACGGAATGGCATTGTGTTTAAAAAACCGATCCGATTCGAACCCGGAATTCAGACTTTTAATTTGCTGTGAACCGAACCTCTTTAAAAATGAAAGCTGAACCTGAACCTGTTCCGAATCCAAAATTTCGAAATGAAATTTAAAGACATGAATAAATTTAAACTGTCTAGCAAATTCTTCTTTTATCTTATTTGATTTTCGCAAATGACTTTTACAATCGTCCGAAAAGTTCAATAAAGCATCTTATAGATGTGCGTTGAGAATATGTGATGGAATCTCCACCCATAATTGCCCCTGTTTTCAAAGATCCTTGACTCCAAAGCTTTTTAATTGATTCACAAAACAAATGTATGCATAACATTGGTAGTATTTTTCATTTGTAGACTTCGAAATGGAATTTTACTTCACAGCAAATTATTTTTTGTATATTTCCACTTCACTTCCGATTCAAAAAACGACAAATTCCCATACGATTTGTTAACTTTTTAGGACGAAAGCGATTTGAAAAACACATGAGATTGATAACTAAATAAATTTATTGTTTTTGTTTTTTTTGTTATTAATTACACAATTAAAACATGGGCTGAACGAAGGCTCGAACCAAAAGCTTTGTCCAAGAACCTTGAACCTCAAATTTCCAAACGTTAACCATTGGTGAATTTTGGTTCGAGCCCGCGAAAAAATGGTTGGGTTCGCAGCGCTGGAAAAAAAACACTGCTTGAAATAAAAACGGGAAGAAATTTTATTGAAAATAAAGGGCCGGAATTGAAGCAGAACGGAACTGTAAGAAAATTATGAGTAGGAATGAAATCGAGAAGGGATTGTATTGAAACTTTGGTATCTACATTTATAAAAAAGAGGACGACATTGGATTATAAATTTGGTATAGATGTCGAAACAGACCACAATTGTATTGAACATTTGGGGACTGAATCGAAAATTTGGATCGGTATCGAAATAGAGACGGGATGGTATTGAAATTTTGGGATCTGTATCGCAAAGGACGGCGCGGCCGGGTGGTTCAGCGGCTAGTGTGCGCGACCGCTGTGCAATAGGTCGTGGATTCGATCCCGCCTCGGAACATCTAATGAAATTCTTTGAATAAACTTTACACCCGGTCACCCCTCTCTGCTGTTGGCGCCAGCTTTGTAGTAATTAACCATGAAAAGCTTCTCAAACTGCCGTTCGGATTCGGCGTTAAACTGTAGGTCCCTTTCTCTTGTGCGAAAATTAGAAGTGCACAAGCCAAGAGATTGAGAGAGGCTCGGCTACGGCCCTTTGGGGCTGTGTCAAGCCATTTTACATTGTGAGGGACGGAATTGAATTATCAATTCGAAAAGAGACTGGTATTGAAAATTTAGGTTCGGAATCGAAAATTAGAATCGGAATCGAAATAGGGACAGGATTGTTTTGATAATTTGGACGAAATTTTATTTTTAATTTGAAAGAGCTATCAAAACAGAACGCAATGGGACAGCAAGTTTAGGGTCAGAATCGAAAATTTGGGATATGTATTGAAAAAGGACGGAATTGGATTATTCATGTGGGATAGGAATCGAAACAGAACGCAATAGAATGGAAAATTTAGGGTCGGAATCAAAAATTTTTAGAGTCTGTATCGATAAAGGACGTAATGCTTTTAGAAATTTATGATAGATATCGAAACAGAAAGCAATTGTGTTGAAATTTTAGGGTCGGGATCGAAAATTTGGATCGGAAGTGAATTGGGATCGGAATTGTCAATACAGTCCCGATTGACAATGTGGGGTCAGAATCGAAAAGAGACGGTTTTGTTATGAAGCATTTTAAGACATGATTGAAAAAGGAAGGGACTGTATTAAAAGATTGGAAATCGGTATCGAAACAGGAAGGAATTGTACTCTTAATAAAGGATCGGTATTGAAACAGGACAGAATAGTTTTGAAAATTTAGATTCGGTATAGAAAATTGAGGGTCGAAAACAAAATGGGAAGGACTAGTACTGAAAAACGAGAGCGTAAGTTAAAGTCGGCCCTGCCCGACTTCGATATACCCGTCACTCAAGACAATTAGTGTTAAAAAGCCTTTCCTTATGTTAATTAACAGAGCATTAACATTAATGTGACCATTTCAACATTATGTAAGCAAACAGCGCTTGCTTGATAATCTATTAGGCCTGCATTCAATCATGTTTCGCCCATGATACAACTATATAGGTATGACGGATATGTCATTGTGCTCACAGTTCAGTCCACATTATTTCAGTCTGAGTGGGTTTTCGTGAGTTTTTTGTGTGTATCGGCTTACTTAGAAAAGCTGACAGTACAATACACATCATACCTATTTAGTTGTAACATGGTTTCCCCTATGAATTGATGAGTTATACACATTTAAAGCGACTAACATGTCGGCCTACTAAACTATGATACAATAATTACAAGATAGCGCACTGCGCAGCTTTGATATTCTCAATTTGTTCTGGTTTCATTATTCAAAGGTGTAGTCTGGTATATCGAACTAACATGGTCGTTTTCGATTTCCTAGTGTAGGCAGTAACTTTAATCGAAATCTTTCAAAAATTTTCGAAATCGACTTTGTGGCTCTTGTTTTTGTGGGTTTCAGCCCTGGGGTTCGATAAATTCTTGTATCATGCCATTAGACTATCGTATCTCATCAGGTGAATAGTATGAAGGCAGCCTAAGTATAGAGTAGGTATCGAAGCAAGACGGGATTGTACTAAAAGTTAGGAGTCAAAATCAAAAGAGGAAGGGATTGTACTTAAATCATAGAGTAGCTATCGAAGCAGAACAGGATAGTGCTGAAAATTAAGGGACCAAATCGAACTAGAAAGGGATTGTTTTGAAATTTGAGAGTAAGTGGTATCGAGGTATAAACATATTACACGATAAGCTAGGCTACCCGCTGTATGGGTGCCGCGATTGCTTACTGCAGAGAACAAGTAGAACAAGTAGTATAAAAGAGAACGTCATCGCTGTGATAGCGATAAATCTATTTGCAGACAAACTATGCAAACAGCTGCCGGGGAGAAGTAGAGCAAAAACTCAACATTCTACTAAGCCACCCTCGTCAAATCAATTATTTCTTCTACAAATATCTCGCATTGTCTTACCCAAGCCCATCACTTCTCATCGCGCACTCGTATATTACTTGACAACTCATTGAAAATGCAAAGCTTCTTTATGGATTTGAGGGATTTCTTTCAATTTCATTTTTTACACAATACAAATTACATTTTAAAAAGAACTTTTTGAATTTAACTTCGAGGCAGACTTAATCGACTCTCTTTCTAGCCGGCCCCTTCATTTTCCAAAATGTTGATTAATGCACTTTGATAAGCAACCAATTTCTTTTCCAAGCACTTCAACTCAATTAAATTGTTAAAAACCAAAATTGATTCTATTTTGAGACGCACCTCGGTAACTGCACTTGGTCTGGTGGCTGGAGCTGCTCCGTGGGACAAATGTTACCCATCGAGCGGCGAAATTGGAACTAGGGAACAAGACACAAATGCACAAGGAACATCCCCCAAAAGTTTAAAGCTTGTGCCGGATTTCCTCGGAGACATTAAATGATGACACACCCAAAATAAAACACAAAAAATTAAATAAAATAAAACGCAAACTTGGCTGCGTTTTTGCTTATGAATCAGTTATAAAGCCACCACTCCTCCCTCCCCCTGGGATAGGTCCCTGACTAAGCAAACAAGAGACATTAGGCTCCCCGGATGGGGAAATGCCACACCCCGTCAAACAGGACAAACAAATTATGGGGATTAATAATAGGGAACTCTGTGTCAGTCGTAGGGCTGGGTTTAGCATAATTTTATTATTTCTATTTTGTTGGTAATGAGGTTGACCCATATGGAAGTTGTGTAGGTGATCTAAATTGCTTGTTCGCTGTGAATTGAACTCAATTTGCATGATGAAAGTCAAAGTCATAATTGAAATGTCCTTCACGAACGAATGATAATTTGTCAATGTATCTCCATTTCATTGATTGTCAAAGATATTGTAAAACTTACGTCATTTTGTTGTTGTTTGTTAGTGTTACGTGCGCTGTTGTGGTTGGTTTCTGGAGGGTATGAAAATGCCTTCGAGTGTTTCGCTGTGTTGCCTTTTAATAGAATTATGAGATCTGCAAAAGAGAAAATAGAAAAAGGTCATAAATCAGTTGCACGTGTATCGCACAGATACGTTTATCTCTCTCAAGTAAAGCCATAACAGAATATCAATGTGGAACCTTTTTGCTATTTGCTTCCTTTAAGCTTCCTCTTAAAGCGGGAAATGTTTGCCAATTTCCTTGTGTGTGTGTGTTTGTGTGTTAGTGCCATGAGCCCTTTTTCTGTCTGAATGGATATGAATTGATATTGCCACCCATTGATGCTGGCCAGGCCAATGTTTGCCCACAGAGCACACATATATTTTATGAACCATTCTGCGTAATGAGGCGCCAATTGATGCTGGTGGAAGCCGGCCAAGTTTCAGCGAGGTCAAAAAACCCATTATCCAGACAGGAAAAGACTAAGCGAAACTGTTATCCACAAAAAGGTGAAGCTAGTTTATTTCTAACCATAACAGGAAGCGTTCACTACCAAAAGCTCCAAAATATAATCAAGTGATAGCTTATAAACTTATGTCAAATAGGTTTGAAGGTAGTTTTCTTGATACATTCAAATAAACTTATGCTCATCAAGAAGTATAAACTATCAAAGAACCGTTCTTTATTAGGATTGTGACTGCCTCTTGGGTAAAGGTCTTCGAGCAGAGGGCAACATTCGTAGAAGATGATTCTGTAGAGTTCCTTTTTAGCCAATGGTCTTTAGGGAGAGGAATCATTCGTAGTGTCGTTTCGCAGTATACTAAAATGCGCATACGATTCTAAACAGGGGATTTTTGGATAAAGGTCTTTGAATATTGCGAATATTCGGGGGGTCCTTCCCCCCGTATGAGTGCAAAGCTGATCGATTTGATTTGTATTTTTTTTTTTTTAGTCCTTTGTACAATTCCCCATGTGTCTACAAAGATTTGATTTTGGGGCCTCCCTTTTGCATTTAAGTCTTCCTGGGAATATATCTCTCTCTTGGATCTTTCAAATGGATACAAAAATCATCATATGGATATTTTTTAATATCCTTTTTTTTTCTCTGTGCAGGACCAAGCATTTTGAGCAAACGGTCTCGTGGCTTGAGAATCCTTAGAGAATGACAAAAAAGTGCACCGAAGACGAATAATCCCTTACCATTACAATAAAAACTCTCATAGGCTTACACAACAAAGATTTTAGCGCTCAAAACAACGAATTAGGCCCGATTTCTCAAAGGTTTCGGTTAGCCAAGCCAAGTCAAGTTATTTGGTTTTCACAACAGCACTTTCAAAAATTTATTAAAATCGATTACGTAAATCAAAAGCAATATAGGGGGACACTTGTTTGCCTGCACAGCTTATCAAAGGAACGCTGACTACCCAGAACGCATAAGAACGCAGCGCACCAAAAGATTGCTCTTTGACAACAATGCATGAATCCTGTTGGAGCCAGTTGTTTGTAGATCGATAAAAATTTCGAGAACTCGCGGTTAACTTTTATCAGTAATCGAGCTGCGGTTAAGTCTGTTCCTCCGGTTACATCACACACAGCATGAGACACTGAAATACGGTTAACTTGCTGGTCAAGTTGACTAACCACCCATTGAGAAATCGGGCCTTAATGACTTGTGCACCTGACTTCTTGTTTTTCCCACTCATAAAATATAAATTGAGAGTTGAAAGTAGCTGTGGAGGTCCTTATAATGAGGCAGCATGCTTCAAATAACCTTTATAAACACATTTACAGTGAAGGAATAAATCGTTTTTTTAATAGAATTTTTGAATTAACAAAAGTTTAAATGAATGTGTAAGGAAAGAGAACAAGAGAGCGGTCAAATCGTGAATTTACACAGGCACGAATGCTGCTCTGTACCCTTGCACCTTTGTTTAGGTCGTGTACTACAAAGTTCTAATCGGACCACATATTTCGCCAACGTAGAAAGTAGGTCTAATGTGACCAGACTGTACAACAAATTACGCCAAGAATGGAAGTTTTTGGTATTTTTCAATAAGCTGGGGGTTGGTCGCCCTACTTGATCAGCAGTGTTTTGTTTTTAAAAAAGAATTGACAACTTCCCTTCATGCTACCAGTAGATATGAAAACTGTTTGGATATGACAGCCAACAGTTAGCTTACTTTTGACTTCGACTACATACTGTAGGAAATAAAATTTACTTTTTGTATTGCAATTTTTGTTAAGCGATTCATATCGAGCCCAAACGATGTTAGTTTCACCATCCAGTTTTTAATTTAACTTCAGTTGATCGCTAATGAATTGCATGACGAAGAAAAGCGACTGAATATTGTGTGGGGACAATGTTGCGTTAGCTGCTCAAAGCAAAATAGGCCCCACAGCCGCCTATTAATATTGAGTCCACATATGTGCTGTTAAGCGTAACATTAATTTTTAAGTGCAACATGCTAAATGTTAATTATAAGAAAATCGTTACGTCTGCTTCTTTTTACCTCAATTTTCTGTATGAAACTTCTCGTTACTTCGGAAGTCCGTCTATGCCTTCAAAGTAATTCTGAAAATATCACTTGTTAAAAGCAAAAGTCAAGAGTAAACCCTGCTGAGGCTATGTCATCCCGACTCTCATCACTGATCTAACGAGAGTTTAAGTTAAAGTCGATCCATCCCGACTTCGGTATAGCCTTCCCTTATGTTAATTAAAAGAGTAGACATACTTAGATTGTGTAAGCAGACAGGACAATCTGCAACAGAAAAAAATGCAACAGTTTTTTGTATTAGCCCCAAATATATTCCTATAACTTCTCTATTTATATCCGATCTTTGAGAGATTATAGATATTGGGTGGAGAACAATTATCTAACATTTTCATCCAAAGGATCTCAAAAACTTCAAAAGGATATTGTTGAACTAGCAAGCTTTTTACTACTAGGCTTTATTTATGCGAATTTTACCACTTTATTTCCACGAATTTGGGGTTATTGTTTACATGTAATGGGTTCGGACGTGTGTGCACGTGTAACGATGTGGGATTGACGGTCAGGTTCTGCGCAGACTTTCTATTTAAACCATTTTGAGGAATCCACAAAAAGAGCCAGGTCTTCTAGGGGCACATATGCCAGACTGCCCAAGTCTTCACAGAATGATTTACCCAGATGTTGGGTGCGTTTCCTAAGAAGTGCAGGGCAGTCGCAAAGAAAGTGTTGGATGCTTTATATTTCCTCCTCATTCCCACAACTACGACAGAAGTCATGGTGCGGTACGCGCATATTGATGGCCATATGACCAATGGTGCAGTCCCCCGTTATGACTCCTATCATATTTCTAATCCTGTTCTTGCTAAAGTGTAGGAGTTGGGAAGTTATTTTAGATGAGTATCTTGGCCAGAGTGATCGGGAGATGTGAGGTGCGAGGTCTCATTGTCGTTTTCCGCTAGTTCTGGCCTTGCACTTTACTGCCGTCATGATGCTCTGCAGGGCTCTTTGAATGTCCGTTAGCGCTTGTGTCGCTGGCAGCACTGAACCGTTCCTTATGTTTGACTAACCAGCTTGTTAGTTCACTTTCCAAAGAATAGTCCAATAAAGAGTAGTAATTTTCAATCAATTTCGTGTGTTTTATTTGATGCGAGACAGAGACAACGAAAAAGGGTGATTGCGTGTGGAGTCGAGACCTAATGTCTGCTAGTTTTACTGAACGACCAAGTTTCTTTAGAAACTTCCAAACTAAGCAATAAGTTTGCGTCGAGTTCTAGTTAGGGCCTAATTATGCGTGAGTAGGACCAAGTGTCCGTCGAGTTTGAGATCGAGTTAGCAACTATTATGCGCGAGATGTGATGAGCGACTTAACTCGTCAAGTTCAGATTAGAGACTGGCTTTGCATATTGCCCAAAGGCTGCCAAATTCAAGGGATTAAGGAATAGCGAAGAGCGCGATACAGTTACAACGGCTTATGTATAGAGCGAGAGAATGCAATCAGCACAGACGCTGCCACCTAAAAATTTACAATATGTGTGAGTGTTTGTGTCTAGGCGACACTATATACTGTAAAATGGCTTGACGCAGCCCCGAAAGTGCCAAAAGCCGAGCTCTCTCAATCTCTTGGCTTGTGTGCTTTTAATTTTCGCACTAGAGAAAGGGACCTACAGTTTATCGCCGAATCCGAGCGGCAGTTTGAGAAGCTTCTTCATGGCTAATTACTCCAAAGCTGGCGCCAACAGCAGTAAGAGTGACCGGGTGTGTAACTTTATATAAAAAAGTACTTTTCATTAGATGTTTTGAGGCGGTATCGAACCCACGATCTCTTGCTTAGCGGTCGCACACACTGGGCCACACCAGGACCAATACAGCCCGACACAGTGGTCAAAAATCAAATCAAAACAATGCATTATGGCTACGTTAAAATACACCACGAAGTTAGCTACGAATGAACGTTTAAGTTGTATGGAAAACTGATATAGTATACAAAAACGGATATATATATTAATATCCAGTCCAAATGGATCTTAATGGCTTTGTTTTTTTTTTTGTGAAGCTAAACATAAACTAGCTTTATCGAATAGACGATTAGTAACCACAGCTTGGAGCTAAATCTTAGGAATAAAGCTTCTACAAATCGATTCACGAACTGAACCTAAGATTTTCTGATATTTTTGAACCCACAAAACAAAAATTTTGGAGGTATATGCTCACCTTTTTAAACTCCTTTTCCCAAATCAATGGCAACATGGCCCATTGTATACTAGAAAAATCCTTGCAGTTATTAACGACTTAAAGAGCGAGGGGCAGGCACTGTGCTGAGTTGGCTCCTAACCCACTGACATCATCGTAAGCTATGACAATTCCTGGAAATTCCACATTCTAAACGGAATGACGAGAACGTGTTCTTGTTTACCCCTAGCCGGCTTCTGTTTGCCTCATTGCCTTCGGGTTAAATGGCGAAATTGTAAACTTGCAGCGCACATATTGCTTTCCCACCCCCAAATCCTCCTACCGGACAGGGTTTCACAGTCACCACCACAAAAAAAAAAAAACACAAAAACAAAAGTGTAAATTCCCTGGTCATAGTCAGGGGTAGTTTACGTCTATTCAGCTCCTCTTACGTGTACTCCCCTTCTCTGTTTTTAGAGTGCGAAATATTTCACTTGTTTTTCATTTCTTGCGTTCCGTTTTCCTGGTGTTGTGCGGCACGAAATTGGATTTTTTAATTGCCCAAACCCATTTGAGGGATGATTCTGGACATAGACATGTGTGTGCCGCCCCCCAGTGTGCTCTTCAATGGCTTTGCGGGATTTGTTTGTTTTGACAACACACGGAATTCGTAAAATTAACTCGTAAATTGGTTATCCTATTAACAGTGAAGGGGGAAGAATCCTGTTAATTATAATTTAAATCGATGCCTCGCAATTAACATTGACTCCTTAAGCTCAAACCATAAACAAGTGCGTGCCAAACTATGACGCAAGCAACCTCCTCTCGGGAGGAGTTTTCCCCCACATCTAGGTCAACATTCTTAGCGTCAACAAAAAATCCTCTTCTCTTCGTGGCGGCTGCTGCTGGGCGTGGCCGTGGGGCGTTTACCTAGATCTTCTCTAGGGCTGTGACCTGATTCCTTTTCTCGTATACGCCATTTGTCATTTAACTGCTTTGCCTTGTGGTTTTTTTTCCTCTTTTTTTTCATTATGAATTGGCTTTTGTTTTTGACTTCCTAACAAGCAATGAAAGAAAAAGTTTAGTTATTGTCTGTGTGTTTTACCCCCTTAGGGGGGATTCGTTGATAGTTTCTACCATACTGTTTGAGCTTATTATTAATTCAAGCTTTCGCTGCCAGTTAATTGTTTCGAGGGTT
Organism: Lordiphosa collinella; assembly: GCA_018904265.1. Taxonomy (NCBI): domain Eukaryota; kingdom Metazoa; phylum Arthropoda; class Insecta; order Diptera; family Drosophilidae; genus Lordiphosa; species Lordiphosa collinella. The sequence continues at coordinate 35,548 of JAEIFV010000937.1, read as the reverse complement.
CCAGCTGTAGCTATTTCAAGGTCTCAATCTCAATCATAGATTTATCGACCAAGAAATTACTAGAAAATTAACATTCAAGCCAAGCGAATTATATTGGAAAAATATAGGGTAATTCTGGAAATTGATGTGGTAACGAGCAAACTAAGTTAAAGATTAGTTTATTATTGTTATACTTGTTATCGTCTGCACGAAGATCAAGTTCAATAAAAATGGTTGAAAAACTCCTCAATTTGACATTAAATGGGTATTTTACTATCCAAAAAATTTATGCAAATTAATATCCAGTTCAAATCGATACCAAAATCATCCAATGAATCATCATCCTTTTTTTTTTTGTCTATATAATTGTAAAAAAACATATTCTGACAAATTTTGATACTAGTCGAAGCTTTTTTAAACGTCGATCGATGGTCGAATGGTTTGTAGACAAAATTCAAGGGACGACCTTAACCTTCTTTACCAAAAAATTGTTTCATAGAAAACCATGGTTTTTAAATCTATAAATATAAAACTGTTCAACCTGACTGACTGGCTGACCGTCGCACAGCCTAAACGGTAAGAGCTAGAGGGCTGAAATTTGGACAAGAGTTTCCTTAGGTGGTGAAAGTGCGTACTAATACGGGGTTTTGGAAAATTAAACCCGGAAAAGCGTCGGAAAAGTTTGTATGGAGAAAATTTTTTTTTCATCCGATTGACTTGAAATTCGGTTTGTAAAGAAAGTAAAAGAAATAAATTGAAATGTGATTTTCCGATGCTGGCAAATTCGACAGTAGGGTCGGAAAATTACCGGAAAAGCGTCGGAAAGGTTGGTATTTTATTCATCATTCGATTGACTTGAAATTCGGTTTGTAAAGAAAGTAAATGAAATAAATGTAATTTTCCGATGCTGGAAAATTCGACCGTAGGGTCGGATAATTCCCGGAAAAGCGTCGGAAAAGTTTGTATGGGGAAAATTTCATTTTTCATCCAATTGACTTGCAATTCGGTTTGAGGACAGTGAAATAAATTGATATGCGATTCTCCGAAGTTGGAAAATTCGACAGTAGGGTCGGAAAATTCCCGGAAAAGCGGCGGAAATGGGTAATTTTTTTCATCTGATTGACTTGAAACTGGGTTGGTAACGAAGTGTACGAAATAATTCGACACGTATTTTCCCGATTTCGGAAAATCTGCCCGCATGGAAAATTCTGGGGAAATTCGATAAGCAAAAATCTATTTTTCATCCGATTGACTTGAAATTCGGTTTGAAATGAATTGAAATGTAATTTTCTGATGCTGGAATATTTGACCTTAGGCTCGGAAAACTCATGGAAAACTCAGCAGCCAAAAACCGATTTTCATCCGATTGGCTTAAAACTTGGTTTGTAAGGATAGTATAAGAAATAACGATAACGATAGCGATAACGATATCGATAGTGATAACGATAGAGATAACGATAGCGTTAACGATAACAATAGCGATAGCGATGACGATAACAATATCAATAACCATATCGATAAAGATAACGATAGCGATAACGATAGCGGTAAAGATAACGATAACAATAGCGATTGCGATAGCGATAGCAATAGCAATAGCGATATCGGTAATGTTATCCAAAGCCGGTCGGAAAAGAAAAACTATATGGGTTTTATGTGATGTCAGTATAGACCAGGGGCCGGCAGCTTGCTATCTGGCGTGCATACGAAAATTCTCAAAGCAGCGCTGCTCAAACACGCATAGTATAAGCTGTACAAGCGCCGCTGCGTTGCTTGCTTTCCTACGCCGCGACGCAGTCGTTGCTACTGAAATTGAGAGCAATTTTTGAGCTGCTCTCACACACACCAATGCATTGCAATGCAAAAATGTAAATGTATTTTTTGCCTCCCTCTGGTATAGACTGACGGCGGCGTAGCGAAGCGCGCCGGGATATATGCGAGTTTATATTATAAATTAACTCCACACCAAGATGTGTAGGTTGTCGGTATAGCTATTTCCGGTATAGCCTTTCAGTTTTATCATCAGCAGATTTGCCATAATTTTTAGCTTGCACCAATCGCTTTAAGCTACAATCTTAAAAAATGAAAACATATATGCGAGTTTTAACTACGAATCGGAACGAAAATCTGAAACACGCGCAAATCATGCAAAAATATTTAGTTACCTAGCAACCACGCAAACTAGACAAAAAAAGTACCGAACCATAGTATATTTATTTTTAAATTTATAATTTAAATTCGCACGGAAAAGTTATTAAAATTTAAGGTTGGGACTAGGATGGAAAGGTATTAAGCTATATCATTTTGAGTGAAATGAAAATTAAGATTTGGAAACATGACAGGTAGGAACTAGAAAATAAAAATGAGTTAAACCATAATTTTTCATAAAAATTTTCCACTCCACGCCCAAAAGAAAAAAGATGACAAAAACCCGCCCCGTGAGCGTGACTTTTATAATTTGTTCCAGGACCTACTTAGTCTGTTGACTGCAATTGTCGTTTCAGTCGCGTCAGGTTTGTCTCATTAAGATTCGCTCCCCTTTTGTATGCCTCTTAATTCATACTCCTCCCTCTCTTCATTCATCTTCTTGGCACTCGCTTTTATGCGGTAATTTCTGTTGTATACTTAGAGCTTCCCCCCCTTAACTGGCCACAGGGCATCGCGTTGCCAAAACTGGTTTTTGGGGCCAGGTCTTTGTCTTTTTGTGTGGCGGCGCGCACATGTGTTTTGGGTTACCGGCAAATTATGCTTCAATTTGGGTCGACATTTTACTTCAAAAACAACTTGCCGCAAAAACTGTTGGCTCGTTGATTGATTTGGCCAAAAGTTTACATACGTATGTGAGATAATCGAATTGTTGACCTGAATCTACCTTTAAGCAGCCGTTAACTCCCAGGCATATCGGTGTACCCAGAGTAAGCGAAGCGGCAACATCTTCCATGTCATCTTAATGGCTTCTTTGGCAACTTGAAAATTGATGTTGTTTAGCAGCTTTCGTTTGTGGGCGTGGCCAGTTGGAACGCTGCAATTAACCTCCAGTCAATTGTCGATCTATGCTCTATTTGATTTTGCGGCGCATATTTGGAAATGATTATCTTGTAGTTTTGCTTGAGTTGATATGACAAAGCGTAAATTTAATGGAGCGCAGCGGCATATCTTTCGTTTTTTTTTTTAGATAATTATTGAATAATGTTTCAATTCTTGGGGTTCTTCACAACAAAAGCGTAGCTCTATTAAATTATTACACTGTCACACAATGAAATGAATGGATGAGGGCAACCATAATCCACACAGACAAAGTTCAAGTGAGAGGAACATCATAAAACTATCATAATCTAAAACTGGTTGGAAAGGGGGCATGAGAGGAGGTGGTGCAGCAAAAAAAAAGAAGTCACAGCAATTGAGCGAGATATAACAATAGAAAATGGAAACTGAAAGAGTTCAAGTTACAAATTGTTCATTGCGGCTGTTTGGTTTTGTATGGAGCGAATAGATTTAAAAGAAACGAAGGTGAAATACCCTGCATATTTGGAATGATTTTGATTTGAATCAAATTTAAAAATTAAGTAATTCAAATGCCATTTTAGTTGGACTTTTACCTGTAATGCAAGCTGGTTCTAAACTATATATTGGAAAATATATATAAAAATAGGGGAAAGTTAACTTCGGCTCGACCGAAGTTTTGTATACCCTTGCAGCTTTTATTGAAAACAAAAAAAATTTTCTCACTAAGACTACTTTTTGGATCTTAATTTTTGTATGGGATCTATACCATATAGATGTCTGATTTCGACCAAACTTGGTGAAATCATGGGTCACTGTTAATTACAAATTTGGAGGCGATCCCATTTAAAACAAAAAAGTTTTTCTCACTAGAACTTCTTTTTCGACCGATCATTCATACTGCAGCTATATGCTATAGTCATCCGATATTGATAAAACTTTGTAGAAATGTGTTAAAGTATATAAAATAAGAATATGACAATAAAAAGGACGTTTTCATTAAAAACAAAAAAGTTTTTCTCACTCGAACTAGTTTTTCGACCGATCGTTCCTATGGTAGCTATATGCTATAGTCATCCGATTTCGACCAAACTTTGTAGAATTGTAAAAGTATAAAAAAGTGTATGCCAATGATAAGGACGTTCATTAAACAAAAAGTTTTTACTAAAAGTTTTTCGACCGATGTTCCTATGGCAGTTATATGCTATAGTCATCCGATTTCGACCAAACTTAGTGAAATCATGGGAAATGATAGTAAACTAAGAAATACGTACTTTGGAGGCGTTTCCATTAAAAACAAAAAAGTTTTTCTCACTAAGACTAGTTTTTCGACCGATCGTTCCTATGACAGCTATATGCTATAGTCATCCGATCCGGCCGGTTCCGACAAATGTGCAGCGTATTTGTACCAAAAGACTTCGTGCAAAGTTTGGTAAGGATAGCTTTAAAACTGACGGAGGAGATAGCATAGAAACAGACAGACGGACGGACGGACAGGGCTAAATCAACTCAGCTCGCCATGCTGATCAAGAATATATACTTTATATGGTCGGAGATGCTTCCTTCAATGCGTTACAAACATGCGCACAATTTTATAATACCCTCTGCAAGGGTATTAAAATGTTATGGGCCTTATGTCCACACTAAAGTCTTACATATTGCCCACATTTCATCGGACTTTTCGACCAGTTTAATTTGAGGTCCTGCAGGGTGCAAAACGGAATGTGTGTCTCTTGCATATCAAAAAAAGAGGAGAAACTTTATAAATTCAAAGCTTCTTCATGATAAATGGGGCGGCTTTTAAGAGAATGCAAGCCGAACGATGTCCCAAAATCGCCTGGCGGACGCACGACATTTCATGTATAGTCTCTGGTAATCTGGCCGATTGTGATGTAGCGCCCCGGGTCATCTAAACTAGCAATGTTCCTTTATAGCCACCAGGGGCCGAGCGCAATCGGCTATTTACACGCACACGAGCCGAGCGCATGCCCAAATCGGGCATATGAGCGTAAGCAGAGCTCTCTTTGCCTTCATTGGCTGCCCAGCCGTCGTTGAGGGCAGATCAAAGCTAGGCTGTGTCGCTTTAATATCGCATACAAATACACTTTCACTTTTTGCCCTCGCTCTTTTTGAACACGCTGATCTAAACTGTCTATTTTGCGAAAATTAAAAGCACACAAGGCAAGAAATTGAGAAGGAGCTCGCTTGGCAATGCCCTTCCTGCTGTGTGCGGATCGACAGCGCTTACGGATATCTCTTACAGACTGCCGGTTAATGAATTTACCGAAGCCGATGGCTGTCTGAAATCGCCTAGCGGATAATTGACATACTCTGGTAAAGCTGTGCGGATCGTCCAAGCCGATGGTTACCCCAAACCAGAGGCCGGCACGTCGCTACCTACTAGGCATAGGCAACCTCTCAAAAGCAGCGCCGACGGCTCACACACAGTATAAGCGACGCTAAGCAGAGTGTTCGGCTCTTGTTTAAAAACGTCGCGATTGAATCAGTTTTTGCGCTGCTCTCACTTACACCAATGCCACTTACAAAATATTCTTTTATAATAAGAACACATAAATCCACTTGTAGAACTAGTCCAACAGTATGGAAAACATAAATAAGTCAAGTTTTAGATTCATCACCGTGCGTTTAAAGCAGTGGTGTCCAAACTCACACAATGAAAGCAGCGAAACACGAAGCCAAGGTGACGTTTTACTGCTTTACACTGAAAAAATAAAATGCGTGCGATTCAAACATAAAACAAATTAAATCGATGCGCAGCATATTTGTATTGTATCACTAAATGGGCGACATTGTCTGGCCAGACCTAAAGCAACTTTATAAGATGCTAAGTTTAGCAAAGTTTTATCAATTTTATTGTTGTCAGGTTGGATGAATTCTTCCTTGTCAGCTATAAACATTAAAAAATGTCTTGCCTGCATCTCTAAAATTTTTAAATCTCTCTCCCTCCTTTATTTCATAACTTGTGTAAAGTTGGTAGTGCCTTTTATAAATAGGGGGAATGAAGAATGGAAATAAACATTGAGCGTTACCATCCATATTCTCAATGAAAAATAATTCATTTTCCCAATTGAGATCAAACATTTTTTTCAGTGTAGTGTAAAAATCATGCGCTTTATGGTCTTTCCTCATTGAATGCTGCATAGCAACTGACCGGCCGAGCAGCCGAACACATGAGTCGTAAGAGCAAATGCTGCCGAGCGTTCTATTTATAGAATACACATATTCTCCCTCTCTCTATATATGTGACGCTGCGACGCCGGCAGAATTTGGCTTGCCAACCACGCGTGGCTGCCTTTTCAAATTTTGGACATCGCTGGTTTAAAGTCATTTTAATTTGAGTACGGACTTTATGCCCATGGGCTTAATGTCCGGACATAAGACCCAGAAAATTTTTGAGTTTTACTTCAAAATAATGATTGAAAATTTATTAAAACGGAATGTGTGTATATTACAGATCGGACTTAATATTTTGGAGTAAGCTAAATCTAAAGTATGTTCAGGCGGTTCAGAATAAGCCCATCGAAAAGGTCGATTATAATGTTAAGTTTTTGAGGTTAAAATTTGATATTATTTCAATATTTTGGAAAATATGCACCATCCAAGCGTGAACCAGGGAGTACAACTGAAATGGCTGTTTAAATGGATCCTAAACTACCTTTTGTGTACCGATCCACTGGGTTAAGACCACTCCTTTTAACTTTTTAAAGCTATAACTGATATTTAACTTAATAATTGTGAGTTTTTGGTAAAATGAAAGAAAACACCTTATGCACAGTCGAAAATGCTTTGCTCTTTCAAGTAGCTAGGGTATAAAACAATATTTATGCAGCGCCACCTGCTGGCCAAGATCCAAGTTTTATGTATTTTTCTCTCTCTCGCTTTCTGCCTCTGAAGTAGAAGTAGAGGAAGACCAAGCTTGAAAAAAACAAAAACAAAGTTTTTCTGTAAGCTTTTAAAAGGGAGGGAGGAGAAAAACAATAAGAAATGCATTCCATCCTCCTGCCGCTGCTTCTCCTATATTGTGGAACTCCAGACCCAGACCAACCGGAAGCACTTCAAGTGCTTGCAATGCCATTTTTAAGTAAAGTGCGAAGGCAACTCTGGGATTGACTTGCAATCAGACTTCAGTTGATGTTGCAATTCGCTTACAAATATTTTTATATATTTTTTGTTTAATCAGCAATGTCGCCATTTCCCGTTCTTTTGGGGGAGGTCGTTGATATGTTACTTATCATATGTTTTCTTCTCTTCTTTTTTTTTTTTTTTTTGGCTTCCGACCTTCGCATTTCAACTAAAGTGCTTTTTATGTTAGTCTCTGCACATTTTCATGATCAATTTTCACATCGTAATTTACCTTGAAAACAAATTACTTTTGCTGGTTTCCTTTTGTTCTTTCTGAGAAGTGGCTAAAAATACATTCAACTTGTGTTTATGGAGAAAATGAAATATTTTTTCAATATTCTGGGAACAATTCCATTTTGTTTAAGGAATAACAATTCTAAATTAGCTGCAGACATCAACATAATTTCATATTAATTAATCGCTGAAACTGGTGGAAATTATATGGCCACGGATATCTGAGCAATGCATCTCTTTAGAGCGTTAGAGCGTGAAGTGTAGTTGGTAGCTGTAGAAGAAGCCGCAAACAGAACCCCAGCCGTTGGTCTATGTCTGTCTGTGTTTGTTGTGGCAAAATATCTAGGCCGTAAAAAATGGTTAAACGCCACAACAATTACCAGGCCAACAACGTGAGGCGAATGTGGTTAAGTATGACGGAGTAAAAATATATGACTAAGAGATATAAAGATTTTTTCCAAGTAGGAAAGTCGTTTAAGCCCCGACTGTTGTATATACTGTAAATTACAATGGTTCTATGGTCTTGCAGTTCCCTTACATCATCTTTTTTTAGGATCTGCCTTATTCAAAACCCACTTGAATTGATTAGTCTCAAATTCTCTCAGTGTATTTGCTCAGCCAGGCGCGCTCTGCTGTGCGCTAATTCTGGCTTAGCTCATGCTTTTTTAGCTGCGATTTCGAACTCAAATTTCACGTCTTACATTTTGCATTTATTGTGGAACAACCGGGTGTGGATGGTTGTTGTTGGTTGGTGGGGATGTATGATGTTCCAGCCAAGTTGGTTTGTTTGTTTGTTTGCACTTGTACCGTGTGCTCAGTGAGGCCTCCAAGACAATGGCAATGGAAGAAGAAACGTCTGAAAAGCTGCCCACTTAAGCGAATTTAATTTCTCATTCTTGCTTATCTATGCAGTTTGCGTTCTACAATTCATGCCATATACACACACTCGTTAAAGCTCGTATTCATTATACGATTTATATATATTTACTTATATATATATATGCATAATCTCTTGCCGTTTTTGCGCACTACACATGGATATGCTGGGGCCAGTCGGCTTTTGAACTTTAAGTTAATTGCTGACTGACACGATTGCCTGTCTGGAGAGGCTTGTTTTGCCTTTGCTCTGATAACGGGGTGTTGTGACTCACATTTCCGCATTTCCACCAAAAAATTCTTGAATGAAAAACCATAAACAAATTACGAAAGAAATTAATTAGCGCCGCACCAGCAAGTGGGTTAAAAATGAGGAGGCTCACTTCTAATCAGAACCCCAAACACGTTCCATACATCCGATTGTTAGTCATGAATTATGCAAGTAATGTTTGAAAAGAGAGAAAAACCCAATTTAATAGAAATGTGAATGGAAAAATGGCAAAGCAAGTGTGTGTGTGTGGTTGTAATAAAGTCATTAGACAAACGAATTGTGGCATTTCCTTAACCAAGTGGAAGGAAGCTAGCGGTAACAGCAGCAAAACAACAACAACTACACTGACCATTTATACGACAGAGTTACGACTACACGGAGAGAAAAGTACACGCGCTGAATCCTTGGACTTTGAACGAAGAAGCTTAAAGCTAAGTTTACACTGGCAAATAATTTGCACACATTCGGCGGTGTCCCAGAAATCTCTTCCAACCAAATTCCAGCACAAAACCAATTCTCGCACCTTTTAGCTAGACTTTCGAACTAGACTTTCGAAGAAAACGAAATCTCTCGAAGTTTTGGGTCACCGACGGATTTCTCGAGCGATTTGCAAGCCAACGGAAGCCAAGGACACCCCCGATTGTGATACAAATTTTGCTAACTATAACTAAAAATAGGGGAAAGTTAACTTCGGCTCGGCCGAAGTTTTGTATACCCTTGCAGCTTCCATTGAAAACACAAAAGTTTTTCTAAGACTACTTTTTGGGCATTACTTTTCTATGGGATCTATCCTATATAGATGTCTGATTTCAAACAAACTTGGTGAAATCATGGAAAAGCATAAAACACTGTTAATTTCGAAATTTGGAGGCGATCCCATTTAAAACAAAAAGTTCTTCTCACTAGAACTTCTTTTTCGACCGATCATTCATATTGCAGCTATATGCTGTAGTCATCCGATTTTGATAAAACTTTGTAGAAATGTGTTAAAGTATATAAAATAAGAATATGCCAATAAAAATGAAGTTTTCATTAAAAACAAAAAAATTTTTCTCACTAGAACTAGTTTTTCGACCGATCGTTCCTATGGGAGCAATATGCTATAGTCATCCGATTTCGAACAAACTTTGTAGAATTATGTAAAAGTATATAAAATAAGTGTATGCCAATGATAAGGAAGTTTGCATTAAAAACAAAAAAGTTTTTTTCACTAGAACTAGTTTTTCGACCGATCGTTCCTATGGGAGCTATATGTTATAGTCATCCGATTTCGACCCAACTTTGTGGAATTGTGTAAAAGTATATAAAATGAGTGTATGCCAATAATAAGAACGTTTTCATTAAAAACCAAAAAGTTTTTCTCACAAAAACTAGTTTTTCGACCGATCGTTCCTATGGGAGCTATATGTTACAGTCATCCGATTTCCACCAAACTTGGTGAAATCATGAGAAAGGACAGTAAACTAAGAAATACGTACTTTGGAGGCGTTTCCATTAAAAACAAAAAAGTTTTTCTCACTAAAACTAGTTTTTTGACCGATCGTTCCTATGGCAGCTATACAAATGTGCAGGGTGTATGTACCAGAAGACTACGTGCAAAGTTTGGTGAGGATAGCTTTAAAACTGACGGAGGAGATAGCATAGAAACAGACGGACAGACGGACAGGGCTTAATCAACTCAGCTTGTCGTGCTGATCAAGAATATATATACTTTATGTGGTCGGAGATGCTTCCTTCTATGCGTTACAAACATCCGGACAATTTTATAATACCCTCTGCAAGGGTATAAAAAGTGAACTTTTCGGTCATAGTTGAGCAAATTTTTTTTCGAATGGTACCATAGCTTTAGTGCTGATCAAGAATATATTTATATACTTTATAGGGTCAGAGATGCATCCTTCTGCCTGTTAATATACTCCGTGTACCTTTGGTACAGATTATAAAAACTTTAGCGGAGTATCCGGTTTGCGAGTGCAAAAATTTAAGGTTCAATGTTTTTGGGTGAAGGTTTTGGTTTGTATCTGGGTTCGGCTCAAGTTTTGACCAATTTAAATTGAAATCCAATTAAGTCAACTTACTCCGCGGATATAACTTTTTAGAACCTCATCTTCGGAAAGTGAAATTGAAGGCTTGTTAAAGAAATACCTAACCGAAATCTTGGGTTGGGAACAGGTACGGGTTCAAGTATACTTTCACACTTGGTTTGGTTTAATGTTCGTTTTACAGAAGAAACCGCTTTGCGTCCCTGGTTTAAAGCCTGAAAATATTTAAGTCATATGGTTGAAAATATAAATAAATGTTGGTTGTTATGTATGTATGATCCTCTGATCCGATCTTTGTGAGATCATGACTATCAGGAAAGAGTTCATAAGTGGATCCATGATTACACAATTACATAAGGTACGGCGTAAATTCAAAAATGTGGACTGACAGCTTTTGCTAAGTGAGCCTCTACACACAAAGAAATTAATGAAAAACCCACCCAGACTGAAATAATGTGGACTGAACTGAGAGCACAGTGTCTTATCCGCCATACCTTGTATAGTTATATCATGAGTGGTTCAGAGACATATCTCAGAAGTTATTTAATCTATGAACTAAACATTTGGTGTTGGTAGGTTGGTAATGCAGAGTTTGTACTTAACTGGTTCTGAACCGATTTCTAACAGATTAATAGGCTATTTACACTTGGAGTGCGTTAAGCGTTAATAGCTGACACTTAGCTTTTTTCCCATACAAAAAAAGCCGAATGTTGGCTATTAACGCATAACGCAGGTCTAGTGTAAATGTTGTATAAAAAGTCAATCAAAGCAATTAATCAAAAGCAGGGATTAATACCGGTACCGGAACCGGAACCGTTAACCGAAATAAACCGTTTCAAATCACGTACCGGAACCGAAACCTGAACCGATACAAATTTTTTTTTGAGAACCGAATACCGTTTACCGTTGTTATTGAAACCGATAGAACTGGAACAAAACCGAAACGTTGGTGCCGGTACTGTTTCGGTTTTTTTTTACCTTCATAATTTAGGTCAGATGTTTGTAACGCAAAGAAGGATGCATAAGACGTCCCTTACACTATGTCAAATTTTCTTGTCACTTTTCTAAGAAGGCTTAAAATGTCTGGCAGTAGACATTTCTTCAATTTTGCGAACGCCGAAAATTCTGCTATATCGGAAAGAGTGGGACTCTGTTCGTATTCGAAACCATTAAAACATTCTAAAGAGGTGGTCAGAGTCCTCCACAAAGTTCCCAGAACTGTATAAGATATCAAAATCTCATTTTCTGTTGCAGCTACGCAGGCTAGCGTGGAACGCCTCTGGTGTGAAATTTATAATGAATCTGTTTAGAAGTATTATGTTACTGCGACCACAAGAATGCTATGTTATATAAAAAAGAGTTGGACATATAAAAGTCTAAGTTTAATTCGAAAAAAACAGAATTTCATATAATGTGTAGTCATAAGTTTTTACATGTTAACTTCGTAAAATAATATCAAATGTGAAAAAGCGACTATAATTTTACTTTAAATGTCAACCGACTGAAACTTTTATGTTGAATATTGTTTCTTTATATTACAAATGAATAAAATGATTAGCACTTATCTTAGAATTTCCTTTTTACAATATTGAAAAATTTTGACTTATACCGGTAGGTACCGGTATACCGAAATAAAAAACTGGGTACCGTATCGAAACCGAAAAACAAAATAAATTAAAAACCGAAATAGAACCTTTTACCGAAACATTCATTTCGGGTCGTACCGGTACCTGTACCGGAACCGAAAATCTTTTCAGTATTAATCCCTGATCAAAAGTTATTAAATCTATGAACTTAAAATATGAATATTTCGATGTTTTCCTAGTTTCAAACCAGAGTCCAATCTCAGAACTTATCTAAACTATGGAGATATGTAGTTTGGACGGGTTTAAATGTCAATATCGATCCGGATCGGATGTTAATTATTTACAGTCAACTTTTTAAGTGCAAGCTAACCAGGTGCCAAGCGGCGACAAATATAAATTGTTTATAAATATGGGAACTGTAAATAAACATAATTTTTTGCAGTGCATGTCTCAAGACTCTCTTCTAAGTATGTTGGCCCGCATCTCAGCATAACTCAATGTTGAATCAGGCTGAACAATGGCAGATTGGTTGGGATTGGATTGGATTGGATGCTGACTGCGTGGGAGGAAGTGGACAAACGACAACAGCGATGCAAAGCGGCATGCGGAAATGTTAATTAGATTTGTGTGGCATCCATGTGGGTGGCATCCATGGGCCGGCGCGAGTTCAGAGTTCAATGCATTGACAAGGTCTCTCTCCCTCACTCTCTCTCTCTCTCTGTGATTTGATGAAGCCAGTTTATGATTCAGTTTTGGGTTTTTGGAATTGTTACTTGGAAATGCAGCCAAAACTTTTAGTCATCGTAAAAAATTCCGAAAATGTAAACATCAAAAGGTGGAAGGAAATAAGGGAGAAGGCGAGAGATAAAATGCTTTTTGTGCGTTTCTTTTTATGGTTTGTTTTGTTATTAACATTTATCTTATCTGGAAGAAGTCCCCAATTGCGACAGAGAGAGGGGGCAGGGGGGAAATGGGGTGGCTAGAGCAGCTGAAACTGGGCTAACGGTGTTTAAATAACTGTGTCGTTACACCCATTGGCAGCTCGTCGGCCGGCTGCAACAATTACGAAACGTTGCAGCCATGTGGCGGGTTTGGCCCAAGTGAAGAGGCGACGATGCAGAAGAAGAAGACGAGGTAGGTAGGTAGAAAATGCAAATTTTGCATTGTCCATCTGCAAATATAACTTTGATTTTTCGGTTTTGTCTAGGCTAGTGAACTGGTTTGTCTGTATGTGTGTGTGCGGGTCTTTGGCCCGCTTCATTTGGCAACAGAGCGTGAGCATAAAACAGCCAGAAATGAGTCATGGGCTGGCATGGAGTTTTCAGGGCCTTGGTGCCTGGTGCATTGACATTTAAATGTGGCAAAAACAAAAAAAAAATGGGAAAACTGAAGCTGGGCATAAATTAAAGTTCAAACAAAACATGAAAAGGAAGAGGAAGACGACGAGGACAAGAAGAAGTGGCAGGCCCCACCCGCGCTGGCTGCGCAGTAGCTCTCTCGCCTACTCCCTCTCTCTCTTCAAATTGGCAAGATTTTGTGTTTGTTTGTGGCGGCCGAAGAAGCAGTTGCAATAACAACAACAACAATTAAAGCAGCTGGCCCCCCTCAAAACACACACACACTCGCACACAGATACAAAAACAGGTTTGGGCTACATGGAAAGCAGCTGTTCCCTTAGCAAAGGGCTGAGAGAGAGAGGCAGACAAAATTTGCACTAATTTAAATATTTTATAATTAATGCACTGCAGTCCATACACACACACACATACACATTCATAGACAAGAGGTGCGCAAAAAAGGGCGTGTTGGAGAAGAAGAAGAAGCAGCAGCCCAAAAGGAGATAAAACAGGGAGCAGAAGTCACAAATGTCCCAAAAAAAAAAATAACAAAACATGCGCAGAACTTAAAAATATAACCAAATATTTGTTATTGTTGATATAAACAAAAACTTACCACAACATTTTGATTTTTAATCCTTTCTCCTTAATAAAAATTATCCCCCTTTCAAAGCAAATTTCTTTTTACTTTTTGTTTTTACTTTTCGTTTTGCGGCTCACACTTACACACACAAACAAAACACACACGCACACTTCACAAGAACAGCAAACTCCTTTTCAAGGAGGTAGAGACACGAATTTTCCTTAGCCAGTTTCAGTTGTTGATTTTTGGCTGTTTTTGTTTAATAATTTACTAAACACAACAACCACAGCCGCGCTCTCCTACACACACACACACATACAGAATTTTTCTGTATTTTTTTTTTGCGAGAGGATGTTTTGGTGGAGCGAAATGAAGACGAGACGCCTCGCCTGTTTCTTGTGGGCCTTTTGTTAACTGAAAACTTGCTGCACTTGCTGTTTTCACGCACTTTAACTGTAGCTAACCGTTTGCATTAGCCGCAGCAGCAACTACTATATTTAACAAAATTTAAGGCGGCGTTTTAAATCGTGGAAGGGGGGGAAAAACAAAATCCATCCGCGTCGTTTCGTGCAAACCGACCGTACAAACCGTATGACCGTACTGGCGTATTGGTAAAATACTGTTTTGTGTGACCATCAGACAAATATAAGGAATCAAAAATACTGACAAAAATACTAATTAGCTGATAACAATCATGTGAAGAGAAGTCTCATCCCAAACATTTTTGGCGGAATGTTCAAAAATACTCCCCCTTTTTCCACTGGCAGTCATTCGTTTTAGAAATGTATTTTACACCTGTTTTTAAACTTTCGGAGGCTGTCAAAACTGGTCTTCATTTTACAGTCTAATGTGTCCCCTTTAAGGAACATATCATTCTCCGTCATACATGACACACAATGGGAGCTATATATGGGAGCTGTAACTTATTGATATTCAATTGAATTGAATCTTACTAAAAGTATGGAAACAACTAAAAAACTAAGTTTAAACTTAATATTCTTAAGTAAAATATAATGACTTTCAAAAATATTTACAATAAATGCGAATTTTTGTATGAAAAAATATTGAATTTGTATGGGAGCTATGCCTAAATGAAGTCCGATTAGCTTGAAACTTGGTAAAAATATGAAATCATATATAAAAATAAGTTTGACAAAAATTTGACATCGCACATTAATTGTTCTGGATTTCAGGTGGAATAAAACAGGTGTGGAAAATTTTAATTATATAAGAGCTGATCATATTATGTATACTTTGACCAAATAAGCACCTTAGCTTTAATAAAATGGCTTGCAGGAGATTAAATAAAACTTTATTTATGAAGTTTTGACTTTAGCACTCTATTGCTTAATGATTGAGCAGACATAAACAAAAGAAACGCTTTCCGTTACAAACAGAATACTTTCTAATTAAATATCAAGTTTTAAAAGAATTAAATATAACGGAATCTAATGAATAGCAACCGTTAGGGTTAACTGTGACCCGTTACTCGTGACTTTTAACGATTACTTAAGCATGCCACATCTCCAGCACAGTTATTGTTATCGATGAGTGTGCAGCCCTGGTTCTTGTTGTTTTGAATAATGGTCACACTAATCGCACAAAATATCTCTCTGTACCAGTTTGCTCGTCTTCAAAGATAATCCCAGAAGCTTCAGCATGGCTTTATAGAAGCTTATAAAATTTGTAAAATACTTTTTCTACAATCAATATGTCCCTGGCCTTTGAACTGGATTCCAGTGGTAGCGCTGGGGCTTATCACACACTGGAGAAGGACAAGGAAAAAGAACTGGCCATAGGCAAGATGAGCAGCAGCAGCTCCTCCTGGCCCAGGCTATTACGCCGCTATAAGGTGACCCTGCTAATACTGGTGCTGCTGATTTTGATGTCCCTAATGGCGCATCGTAGACTACTCAATGTAAGTTATCCAATATTAAGCTGAAAAAATATATTACCCAACTCTGTCCATTTTAGGCGGAACAGGAGGCCCCTGCCAAGGATGTTCATCGAAGTCGCCCTTTGTTGGATGCCTATGAAGATTTTAGTGTCTTAAGGGCTAGCGATCTTAAGATGCGCATAGAAGAAATGCTCAGGATTAAGGTGAGTTTTTTTTTTTTTTGGTTAGACACGGCATAGTGCTCCTCAACATCATTTAGGGTTGACTTAAATGGCGTTAAAATCTGTGAATTTGGGTCGTAAAACTGTTTTCAGTAAAATACTAATCAAACTGCATTCACAGTCATGTCATTTAAGTCAAAACTAAATGATGTGGAGGAGCTTCGTGGCGGGAAGGAAGGTTTGTGTTAACTTTGGTAATTCCCAATTAGAGTACCGTCTCGGTGGAGCTGCGCGAACTGGAATCCCGTCGCCAAAAGCTGCAATCGGACATTAGTTTGTACAATCAAAAGATTGAGGATCTGAAGCAGGAGCTATTGAGGGAACAAACTGAATTGGAACGTCTAAAGATCTCCATAGAGCAGGCACAGGTGGCTCAACGTGAGGCGGTGCAGAGGAATACCCCGGACTTGGCCTTGCCACGTACCCTGTTGCCTAGTGTTTGGCCACGTCGCATGAATCCCGTGGGCCAGGACATAGCCTCCAACTGTGAGATGCACAATTGTTTCGATCACTCACGCTGCAGTTTGACTTCGGGATTTCCCGTTTATCTATATGATCCGGATGAGTATGGGGTACAGCATAAAGGCTATGACATTGATGGCTTCTTAAAGACCACACTCAAACAGACGCTGGGCTATAATGCACACATAGTCAAGGATGCCAAGCAGGCGTGCATCTATTTGGTTTTGGTGGGAGAGGCACTGCTGGAGCAGGATTTGCTGCATAATAATCGCTATGCGGCACAGGAAAAGGTGACTCCAAATGCCAAAGCAAGTGTTAATGCTGGAGCAGACTCTCCCTTGGATTTGGCCAAGTTGTATAAGTTACCCTTTTGGGGTGGCGATGGACGTAATCATGTCTTATTGAATCTGGCAAGACGTGATCTGTCCTCCCGGCGCACCAATGCCTTGTTAAATCAGAATACCATGCGTGCCTTGGTGGTGCAGAGTTCTTTTGAGCGTGAACAATTTCGACCCAATTATGATTTGATTGTCCCTCCCATACTGGGACCTCCAGGAGGAGATGTGTGGCAGGAATGTGCCAGCATGTTGCCAGCAAGACGCAAGTATTTACTCAGTTTTCAGGGTGAATTGAGACCTGCCCTACAGGAAGCAGTGGGATCTTCACCTTTAGATGATTTTATACTAGAACATCTGAGCGAAATGGCCCAGGGTCCCACCCAGGATCAGTTTATGTTGCAATTTCATTGTGTGCCCGCCACAGAGCATTTGGATTTGGATTCGGCAACAGACTGGGCTCTGTGTGGCACTGATTCTTCACGTAAACTTTTACTCAAAGACTCCACCTATGCCTTGATATTGCCTCCTTTGAATCAACGTGTCAGTTCTACTCTGATGCTGGCGCGTCTCTATGAAGCTCTGCGCTCGGGTGCGGTGCCTGTTATCCTAGGAGCCGATGAACTGCGTTTGCCTTATGCCGAGACCTTGGACTGGCGTCGTGCGGCCTTACTCTTACCCAAGGCCAGGATTACAGAGCTGCATTTCCTTCTCAGAGCTGTACAGGATGCGGATCTCTTGCTACTGCGACGCCAGGGACGTTTGATATGGGAAAAGTATCTCAGTTCGGTACAGGCCACCGTGGATACTTTGATAGCCAGTTTGAGAGATCGTCTGGGCATACCCCCACGTCCCGTGCCGCCCATTATAGCTCAAAGTGTGTTCAATAGCACGTTTATACCCTTAAAATCGGATCCGCCCGTGGGTTTGGATACAGAGGCCGAAGAATCACTGGGACCCATAGAACCACCCTATCCAAGTCCTGCCTATAGACGCAATTATACCATCTTACGTCTGCAATCCAAGGAGGCGTGGAATGATTGGTTGGACCCCTTCTACATGTATCCCCAGCTGCCCTTTGATCCTGCCTTGCCCTCAGAGGCTAAATTTATGGGTTCTCACACCGGTTTCCGACCCATAGGCAAGGGTATAGGCGGCGCCGGCAAGGAATTCAGTGAGGCTCTGGGCGGCAACTATCCAAGGGAGCAGTTTACTATAGTCATTCTGACCTACGAAAGAGAACAGGTCTTAATGGACTCCCTGGGACGCTTGTATGGCTTGCCCTATCTGCACAAAGTGGTGGTGGTATGGAACTCACCCAAGCCTCCTCTAGATGACCTCAGATGGCCTGATATAGGCGTGCCCGTAGCTGTTTTGCGTGCTCCCCGCAACTCTCTGAACAATCGTTTCCTGCCCTTTGATGTCATTGAAACTGAGGCTGTACTCTCCGTGGATGATGATGCCCATTTGCGTCACGATGAAATACTTTTCGGCTTTCGTGTCTGGCGTGAGCATCGTGATCGTGTGGTGGGTTTCCCTGGTCGCTATCATGCCTGGGACCTGAGTTCGAACAACATGTGGCACTACAACTCCAATTACAGCTGTGAGCTCAGCATGGTGCTGACGGGAGCCGCCTTCATACACAAATACTACATGTATCTGTATACCTATCATCTGCCCCAGGCCATACGGGACAAGGTGGATGAGTATATGAATTGTGAGGATATTGCCATGAATTTCCTAGTCTCACATATCACACGTCGTCCGCCCGTAAAGGTCACCTCCCGTTGGACCTTCCGCTGCCCGGGCTGTCCAGTGTCACTGAGTGAGGACGATACACACTTCCAGGAGCGACACAAATGCATCAATTTCTTTAGTCAGGTATTTGGCTATACGCCGCTACTTAACACGCAATACAGAGCTGACTCCATACTGTTTAAGACGCGGATACCGCACGATAAGCAAAAGTGTTTCAAGTACATCTAGTACATCATTTACATATCATCCATAAGTAGAGTACTTACCAAGCGGCTTAGTTATAGTTTAATGTACATATGTAGTATGTATCAGGCAAATGACCCGAAGAATGAACTTTCTTAGACAGATGAGATTAGAACAGATCAGAATAATGTGTGTGAATGTGTGAGTGAATTATGTGTGGAACTGAGTTGGCTGATTACTGAACCCTAGGGCCAGAGTGTAGAGTTCTGTAAGCTTAACCAAATTGCAAAAAGTAACCGAGAATGAAATGACCTCAAGCATGTAAGGGTATAATAGGCTTTTAGAAATGTATGTAACAGTCAGAAGGAAGCATTTCAGATCCTTTTTAGTATATATTCATGATACCAGCTAGAATTACCAAATTTGGTTTATAAAATCCTTATATCTGCAGTTATATCGTTATGCATTTAGTTGTTCCTGCTCTTATACGCCCGGCGAGTATGCTTTAACTCCACTCTATGGAGCTGGCTATTGCTACTCCTTAATGTGGTACCCGGCTATTTCACCACTCACAACCCACCTTCTGCTATGGCATTCGTGCAAACACCAAAGCTGCTGACTTTGCAAAGTCAAAAGCGTAGCCAAAGAAATCTGTTGCAAAGACAATCGTTTTCTGTATTTGCCCCCCAGTCGACCGTCCGTAAGAGAGCTTCGTTCTAAAAATCAAATTTTCTCTCCAATTTAATGACTATGGCATAGTCTAGTGACGAAATCCAAAATTTTGGATATCAATTCAAGATCCTTGTAATACTTTTAAAGTAGAATTGTAAACCTACCGAATAGAGCCAAATGCATTATTAATTTTCTAATTTGAATTTATAATTTTAGCTTGAAATTTGTTTGAAGCGTAGATATTGTGTTAATATTTATTGACAAAATTATGACTCGGTTTTTTTTTAGCAAAAAAAAACTATAAAATCTATATATGACGTAGTCGAAGACATTCCGCTTATTAGAATTTACCGACTTCAGCAATACACGGAGTGCAGTGAGTCTCTATACTCATCAAGTCAACAACTTTGACATACACTCACACACCAGAGCCACACACACCTCACTCTAATATTGGCAACTCTAGATAGCACATCACTAGCAGTTCAAATATGCCGCTCAATATGACTTATCCCATCTCCGACACGGCCATTCTGACAAACTACACGTCCTCGTGTAGCCAACACAATAATGTTTGGTACATTACTTTATTAACTAAGCAATTGACCAAATATTACCTCTTTCTATATTCTTCATAAGTTTTCTAACCGTCATTTCTCTATTTCTGCCATCAAAACTGACCAGGCCCATCTACAAGCTTCGACACATCAGCTTCGACAACCGTACACAACAGTTTCGATAGCTTCCTTACTGTCTCTTTCAACAGCTTCTACTGTCTCTTTCAACAGCTTCATACTGTCTCTTTCAACAGCTTCCTACTGTCTCTTTCAACAGCTTCCTACTGTCTCTTTCAACAGCTTCATACTGTCTCTTTCAACAGCTTACGTGTCGCTATCAAGCTCGCTTGGCACCTGTCGATCTGGCAATCTTCTTAAGCTTTCGTGTGGATATTTGTAGTCCGTCACTATATAACGATTTTAGCATGTACCTTCACCCTCCCCCGTTTGTACCGCTTGTCAAGCCTAAATATTGAACAGTGGTTTTAAAAAAACATTTTGTAATCTTGAAGGAAAATCCGGCGGTTGTAAGAGCATCTGATACAATTGTAGTCTTTCAGGCGCTACTTCTTTAGTTGGGACCACTATCAATATGTCGTCCATATAAACGATGACTAAGAATAAGCAAGATCGCCCAAAGTATTCGTCACTGCTCTTTGAAAACCCGAGGGCGCATTCTTTAACCCGAATGACAAAGCCAAAAACTCATATTGTCCGTCAGGGGTCACAAAAGCAGTATAATCGGTAGAATCAGGATGCATAGGGACCAGAGCAGATAAAATACTTTGCACCACTAAGTCTTGCTATCTGATCCATTATTAGGGGAAGTGGAAATCTATCGGCAATTGTGTTTGCATTAAATTTTCGATAGTCAACACAAAGTAACAGAACCATTCTTCTCTTTACCAACAAGACTGGACTAGCATATGGTGAACTTATGGGTCTAATAACTTTTGTCTGTATCAACTGCTGAACTTGACTATCTCCCTATCACTAGGGCAGAATCTGTATGGCCGCCTCTGTACATTCTTAGTTGGCTCAACTAGTCTTAGTGACATTTCGAGGCGATTCCAATGCCTTTTAGAGCTATAACTCTATTGACCCTTTTACCCATTAACTTATTGGCAATACCCTCCCTAATCAAGAAACATTCTGCTCCAGAATGGAAAGTGATTGGAAAGCTCTCACCTCGTTGCAGCACATTTGTTTTTGGCTCTTCTCATAGCTCACAGCTCTATACGCTTGCTTTAGCGCGATCCAACTCCAGTTCCAGCTCCACAATCGTTCTTCGGACATTGTGGGAAAATGTGACCTCTTTCCTTGCATCGATAACATATAACGTTAGCCTTTTCATCCTGCTGGTTTTGCTTTGTTAAGGCGACAGTCCCTCGGCTCCATAGACCCACTACGATCCCTTTTGTATCTGCGTTCGTTCGCCTTATGTCCCAGCTTATTACAAGAATAACATCTTATCTGCTTATCTGCCTTGGTGCGTTTGCCGCCATGTTCCTCGTCCGGAGAGTTATGTCGCCTCTTATCCGACGTGAAGACTTGCAACTCCGACTGCAACTCACGTCAGTTGTGCACATTCCACGTATAAACTGTTCGAAAATTTCCAATATGGCGACAAAAGGTAACGACTTCGATGTTTCTTCGGATGATGCAGTTGCACCGGCAGCCTCCTGTGAGTCTTTGGAGAATGTGGCTAATAACGCGAATGAGGGGTCGGATTCGGTTGCCTCAGTGGAGGAAACTCGCAATGTCGCAATCGACAACGATCGCTCAGTCTTACCATTGATCAACCAATGTTTGGTCTTCTCTCTTGATGACAAGACCTGTTCGACAATATCGAGGAAAGTTTAAACAAAGTAAAGCCAAAGGAACTTTACAAAATACAAATGGATGAAACAGTAATTGAGAACACTTATGTAGGTGAATATCTAATTTTATATACCTAATATTTCAATTTATTTGAGATTTGCAGATTTTTGTAATATCAATAAGTGAATTAACGAATATGTATCACACATAAGTCTTGCTGCTATTTTCGAAAGAAATACCAAAAACATGTCGTCTATACTGCAAAATGTAAAGGAAAAAATTGTTGACAAAGGACTTCAAAGCCAATTCGTATGTCAAATTGCTGACCAACTGAATTTGAACATGAAAAGTGTTGACAAATTTGTTCCTCTTTTGTACTGCTATGACCATTTTGTAAAGAGGATTTTAAGGCTTTTCATTTTTCCGGCCTATAAGTCCTTGGAAAGGCTACATAAATCAGTCATTACAGTGGAAAACTACGATAATACATGCAAGGAAGCACAACAATTTTTAGTAAATCGTTCAAGACAATTAGAACAAATGACCTCAGATTACATCAATGAAGTCCATGGTGTTCTCAACAAAGTATTCTCATCTGACCCAACAACAATAGTCACTATGAAAAATCTTTCCAACGATTCTTTGGAACATTTGTTTATGAAATGTCGCATGTCAGTTACAAATTTTTTACAAAGTGCTATTTGCAAGCAACTATCGAAAACGGCTTTGAAGCACAAACCACATAAGTACTTTTAATGCATATAAAGATAAGCGAAAAAGGTAACGACCGGTGCTCGGAAGTGCACGGGCCGTGAGTTGAGAATGTGGCTAAAACCGAATGAGGGTCGGCGGTGCCCAGGGAGGACCCGGAGTACAGAAAGTTGGCTTGAGAAGAGAGTCGCAAACAGACTTATGCTGTCAACATCCGACACTACCGCTGAACTGAAGAGTATTCGGATAAATCAGAGTCCGAGTTGGAAATTTTGTTTCAACATTTAATCAGTGCAGAAGACACGATTAATATCAGTAACATCATCGATTTGAAAGCTACTGAGGATGACAAACCATCCACGAGTTCCGCCGCCTCCTATCAACGTTTTATAAACGGATTCAAGAGTCAGCCCAAGGTGGTCAAGAACTTGAATGTTCCAAACAAGGCCGCTGAAAATAAAACCATCGAATTGAATGCCAAGGAGGATTCAACTAGTTCCTCCGCCACCTCTTCCTCGTCACCGGCTTATTATATAGAAAGAGTCCTTGACGAAAGAATGAACAACTCTCGCTCACAGTATCTCATAAAATGGGTGGGCTACTCCAACGAACACAACACTTGGGAGCCCATAGAGAATCTGAGGAATTGTACCCATCTGCTGGCTGACTATAAGAATGATTTAGATGACGAGGATGCCGATCCTGACTGAGGCAACCGAATCCGACCCCACATTCGCGTTATTAGCCACATTCTCCAAAGACTCACAGGAGGCTGCCGGTGCAACTGCATCATTCGAAGACACATCGAAGTCGTTACCTTTTGTCGCCATCTTAGATACATATTGTTGAGAACACCATGGACTTTATTGATGTAATCTGAGGTCATTTGTTCTTATTGTCTTGTACGATTTACTAAAAATTGTTGTGCTTCCTTGCATGTAATATCGTAGTTTTCCACTGTAATGACTGATTTATGTAGCCTTTCCAAGGCCTTATAGGCCGGAAAAATGAAAATGCCTTAAAATCCTCTTTACAAAATGGTCATAGCAGTACAAAAGAGGAACAAATTTGTCAACACTTTTCATGTTCAAATTCAGTTGGTCAGCAATTTGACATACGAATTGGCTTTGAAGTCCTTTGTCAACAATTTTTTCCTTTACATTTTGCAGTATAGACGACATGTTTTTGGTATTTCTTTCGAAAATTGCAGCAAGACTTATGTGTGATACATTATTCGTTAATTCACTTATTGATATTACAAAAATCTGCAAATCTCAAATAAATTGAAATATTAGGTATATAAAATTAGATATTCACCTACATAAGTGTTCTCAATTACTGTTTCATCCATTTGTATTTTGTAAAGTTCCTTTGGCTTTACTTTGTTTAAACTTTCCTCGATATTGTCGAATAGTATATTTGAGTTGTCTTTAACCGTAATTTTGGTCGCTAGTCTATTAAATCTAAATGGAAAAGTAAAATTTTAAATATAATACATAATAAGAACTTTAATTCAATTTACTCAGAAATAGTTCGTTTTTTTTGTCCCTTTTCCATCGAATTAAAAAGCACATGTACTGATTTCGTCACATAATTTTTCGTAATCATATCAATTGAAAATACGAAATTGTCTACTGAAAAATATTACTTACTTGTACTTTAGTTTGGTGTTTGCGCTTTTTTCGCAAAAAGCGCGGCCAATTGTTTTCATTTTCTCCTGTTCTGTTTTGCCCGAGCTTTCCGCATCATAGATCCACTTCGCGTATAACACTTCGGATGGAATAAGATGCGTGGGTTGGCCCGCCTTAACGAAATCAGTTATCTCTTCAAAAAATCGTCTATGCAAAGTTCGGCGAACATTACGCCGCATTCCAGATATTTCAGCCTTTCATTTTTTGACAATATGTATACAAGTTGGTGATCCCACCAAATTGCAATGTCCTTGCACGTTGTTACTCTTTTGTTATTATCACCAATTAGATGACGCCATATTGCTGGAATTTTTTGCCAATACTAAACCACAATTGCACAAGTATAGCCGCTTACAATATGCAATTACAAAATGCAATTGTTTCAATTTGGGAGATACACATCGACGTTTTCTCCTTCCTTCTGAGTCAAGTTCCAAGACTTTTTCATGTCTTGTAAGACGATTTCCGTTCGTCGAGTCTGCACATTCCAAATCCATTGTGTCATTTCTTTCCATTAATACTTGATTCCACAATTCTGAGGTTGGGTCATCCAGATCATCGGATGTTTCATTATTCATATCGACATTATTCAAGCCCAGATTTTCATTATTATTTAATGAGGTATTCAAGACGGACAATACGGACTGTTCATCATTATCATAATTAGCGGACATATCAAAACTTTCACTTACTCAGGATCGGCATCCTCGTCATCTAAATCATTCTTATAGTCAGCCAACAGATGGGTACAATTCCCCAGATTCTCTATGGGCTCCCAAGTGTTGTGAGCGTTGGAGTAGCCCACCCATTTGATGAGATACTGTGGGCGAGAGTTGTTGATTCTTTCGTCAAGGACTCTTTCTATATAATAACCCGGTGACGAGGAAGAGGTGGCGGAGGAACTGGTTGAATCCTCCTTGGCATTCAATTCGATGGTTTTATTTCCAGCGGCCTTGTTTGGAACATTCAAGTTCTTGACCACCTTGGGCTGACTCTTGACTCCGTTTATAAAACGTTGATAGGAGGCGGCGGAACTCGTGGATGGTTTGTCATCCTCAATGGCTTTCAAATCGATGATGTTACTGATATTAATCGTGTCTTCTGCACTGATTAAATGTTGAAACAAAATTTCCAACTCGGACTCTGGTTTATCCGAATCCTCTGATTTGGCAAGAACTCACAGGTCTTGTCATCAGGAGAGAAGACCAAACATTGTCATTATTGGCGGACATATCAAAACTTTCACTTACTCAGGATCGGCATCCTCGTCATCTAAATCATTCTTATAGTCAGCCAGCAGATGGGTACAATTCCACAGATTCTCTATGGGCTCCCAAGTGTTGTGAGCGTTGGAGTAGCCCACCCATTTGATGAGATACTGTGGGCGAGAGTTGTTGATTCTTTCGTCAAGGACTCTTTCTATATAATAAGCCGGTGACGAGGAAGAGGTGGCGGAGGAACTGGTTGAATCCTCCTTGGCATTCAATTCGATGGTTTTATTTCCAGCTGCCTTGTTTGGAACATTCAAGTTCTTGACCACCTTGGGCTGACTCTTGAATCCGTTTATAAAACGTTGATAGGAGGCGGCGGAACTCGTGGATGGTTTGTCATCCTCAGTAGCTTTCAAATCGATGATGTTACTGATATTAATCGTGTCTTCTGCACTGATTAAATGTTGAAACAAAATTTCCAACTCGGACTCTGATTTATCCGAATCCTCTTCAGTTGC
This sequence comes from Lordiphosa collinella, assembly GCA_018904265.1. NCBI lineage: Eukaryota > Metazoa > Arthropoda > Insecta > Diptera > Drosophilidae > Lordiphosa > Lordiphosa collinella. The sequence continues at coordinate 9,457 of JAEIFV010000937.1, read as the reverse complement.
AGCGGTAGTGTTCGAGTTGTTGACAGCATAAGTCTGATTTGGCAAGAACTCACAGGTCTTGTCATCAAGAGAGAAGACCAAACATTGTCATTATTGGCGGACATATCAAAACTTTCACTTACTCAGGATCGGCATCCTCGTCATCTAAATCATTCTTATAGTCAGCCAGCAGATGGGTACAATTCCACAGATTCTCTATGGGCTCCCAAGTGTTGTGAGCGTTGGAGTAGCCCACCCATTTGATGAGATACTGTGGGCGAGAGTTGTTGATTCTTTCGTCAAGGACTCTTTCTATATAATAAGCCGGTGACGAGGAAGAGGTGGCGGAGGAACTGGTTGAATCCTCCTTGGCATTCAATTCGATGGTTTTATTTCCAGCGGCCTTGTTTGGAACATTCAAGTTCTTGACCACCTTGGGCTGACTCTTGACTCCGTTTATAAAACGTTGATAGGAGGCGGCGGAACTCGTGGATGGTTTGTCATCCTCAGTAGCTTTCAAATCGATGATGTTACTGATATTAATCGTGTCTTCTGCACTGATTAAATGTTGAAACAAAATTTCCAACTCGGACTCTGATTTATCCGAATCCTCTTCAGTTGCAGCGGTAGTGTTCGAGTTGTTGACAGCATAAGTCTGATTTGGCAAGAACTCACAGGTCTTGTCATCAAGAGAGAAGACCAAACATTGTCATTATTGGCGGACATATCAAAACTTTCACTTACTCAGGATCGGCATCCTCGTCATCTAAATCATTCTTATAGTCAGCCAGCAGATGGGTACAATTCCACAGATTCTCTATGGGCTCCCAAGTGTTGTGAGCGTTGGAGTAGCCCACCCATTTGATGAGATACTGTGGGCGAGAGTTGTTGATTCTTTCGTCAAGGACTCTTTCTATATAATAAGCCGGTGACGAGGAAGAGGTGGCGGAGGAACTGGTTGAATCCTCCTTGGCATTCAATTCGATGGTTTTATTTCCAGCGGCCTTGTTTGGAACATTCAAGTTCTTGACCACCTTGGGCTGACTCTTGACTCCGTTTATAAAACGTTGATAGGAGGCGGCGGAACTCGTGGATGGTTTGTCATCCTCAGTAGCTTTCAAATCGATGATGTTACTGATATTAATCGTGTCTTCTGCACTGATTAAATGTTGAAACAAAATTTCCAACTCGGACTCTGATTTATCCGAATCCTCTTCAGTTGCAGCGGTAGTGTTCGAGTTGTTGACAGCATAAGTCTGATTTGGCAAGAACTCACAGGTCTTGTCATCAAGAGAGAAGACCAAACATTGTCATTATTGGCGGACATATCAAAACTTTCACTTACTCAGGATCGGCATCCTCGTCATCTAAATCATTCTTATAGTCAGCCAGCAGATGGGTACAATTCCACAGATTCTCTATGGGCTCCCAAGTGTTGTGAGCGTTGGAGTAGCCCACCCATTTGATGAGATACTGTGGGCGAGAGTTGTTGATTCTTTCGTCAAGGACTCTTTCTATATAATAACCCGGTGACGAGGAAGAGGTGGCGGAGGAACTGGTTGAATCCTCCTTGGCATTCAATTCGATGGTTTTATTTCCAGCGGCCTTGTTTGGAACATTCAAGTTCTTGACCACCTTGGGCTGACTCTTGACTCCGTTTATAAAACGTTGATAGGAGGCGGCGGAACTCGTGGATGGTTTGTCATCCTCAGTAGCTTTCAAATCGATGATGTTACTGATATTAATCGTGTCTTCTGCACTGATTAAATGTTGAAACAAAATTTCCAACTCGGACTCTGATTTATCCGAATCCTCTTCAGTTGCAGCGGTAGTGTTCGAGTTGTTGACAGCATAAGTCTGATTTGGCAAGAACTCACAGGTCTTGTCATCAAGAGAGAAGACCAAACATTGTCATTATTGGCGGACATATCAAAACTTTCACTTACTCAGGATCGGCATCCTCGTCATCTAAATCATTCTTATAGTCAGCCAGCAGATGGGTACAATTCCCCAGATTCTCTATGGGCTCCCAAGTGTTGTGAGCGTTGGAGTAGCCCACCCATTTGATGAGATACTGTGGGCGAGAGTTGTTGATTCTTTCGTCAAGGACTCTTTCTATATAATAAGCCGGTGACGAGGAAGAGGTGGCGGAGGAACTAGTTGAATCCTCCTTGGCAATCAATTCGATGGTTTTATTTCCAGCGGCCTTGTTTGAAACATTTAAGTTCTTGACCACCTTGGGCTGACTCTTGAATCCGTTTATAAAACGTTTATAGGAGGCGGCGGAACTCGTGGATGGTTTGTCATCCTCAGTAGCTTTCAAATCGATGATGTTACTGATATTAATCGTGTCTTCTGCACTGATTAAATGTTGAAATAAAATTTCCAACTCGGACTCTGATTTATCCGAATCCTCTTCAGTTGCAGCGGTAGTGTTCGAGTTGTTGACAGCATAAGTCTGATTTGGCAAGAACTCACAGGTCTTGTCATCAAGAGAGAAGACCAAACATTGTCATTATTGGCGGACATATCAAAACTTTCACTTACTCAGGATCGGCATCCTCGTCATCTAAATCATTCTTATAGTCAGCCAGCAGATGGGTACAATTCCACAGATTCTCTATGGGCTCCCAAGTGTTGTGAGCGTTGGAGTAGCCCACCCATTTGATGAGATACTGTGGGCGAGAGTTGTTGATTCTTTCGTCAAGGACTCTTTCTATGTAATAATCCGGTGCCGAGGAACTGGTTGAATCCTCCTTGGCATTCAATTCGATGGTTTTATTTCCAGCTGCCTTGTTTGGAACATTTAAGTTGTTGACCACCTTGGGCTGACTCTTGAATCCGTTTATAAAACGTTGATAGGAGGCGGCGGAACTCGTGGATGGTTTGTCATCCTCAGTAGCTTTCAAATCGATGATGTTACTGATATTAATCGTGTCTTCTGCACTAATTAAATGTTGAAATAAAATTTCCAACTCGGACTCTGATTTATCCGAATCCTCTTCAGTTGCAGCGGTAGTGTTCGAGTTGTTGACAGCATAAGTCTGATTTGGCAAGAACTCACAGGTCTTGTCATCAAGAGAGAAGACCAAACATTGGTTGATCAATGGTAAGACTAAGCGATCGTTGTCGATTGCGACATTGCGAGTTTCCTCCACTGAGGCAACCGAATCCGACCCCTCATTCGCGTTATTAGCCACATTCTTCAAAGACTCACAGCTGCCGGTGCAACTGCATCATCCGAAGACACATCGAAGTCGTTACCTTTTGTCGCCATCTTGGAAATTTTCGTGCTGCTGAAATTTTTTTTTGTAACAAATTATACACATGTATAAACTTATGGTTGTATTTGTGCATTGCCGAGCACGCATTTTATTTTTTCAGTGTAAAGCAGTAAAACGTAACCTTGGCTTTGTGTTTCGCTGCTTCGCACACAAGCAATCGCTTTCATTGTGTGAGTTTGGACACAACTGATTTATAGAATACACATATTCTATCTCTCTATATATGTCTCCGCTGCGACGCCGGCAGAATTTGGCTTGCCAACCACGCGTGGCTGCCTTTTCAAATTTTGGACATCGCTGATCTAATGCATTGGTGCGCAAGCTCTTGCTCTTTGTGCTCCCATTACTCCCATTGCTCCCAAGAGCACCGCATTAAAATTGCCTTGTCATGCGCACAAGCTGTGTGCATGACTTGCAAAATTCCCTCATATCACAACAACAATGCCAGGCATTTGGCCGCACAAGCTGTGTGCATGACAAGCAAAATTTCTGACGCTGACTTGTGTGAAGCCGCATTTTCTCACATAAAAAACGCACATAGAAATAAACTTTCTGACATAAACCTTCCAGATCTGCTGCGAACTTCACTAAGCAACGAAAAAGTCGATTTTGATTTTTAATAAATAATTTAAAAAAATTTTATAAATATGCTTAACTAATTTTTCTAAGTGTACACATTTTGTTCTCGCTTCGCCAGAAGCAGACGCCTGCAAAAACAAATATATGGAGTGTGTGGCTGGCTGGTGGTTGATTTTTCGTTGTTGTTGTCAACTGCTCCCAAAATCAAATTTCGTGCCCACCAATGACATCAGAGCGTTAAGACGGTCCATTGAAGATACACTGGTAGCACAGCAAGGGTTTCGAGCTCGTATGAATGATATTTTGATTCTACCATTGTCGTACATTTGCTGTAATATTCTATAACTCTTGGTTTATTTTTTTTTTTGTGCAATAAAATAGCACCAAGTCCTATCGAGCTTGCATCTGTGTTGCAATTCAATAAGCTTTTCTGGGTCAAAAATAGTTAGAACTGGGTCATTAGTCAATATTGAGATTATCTTTTTGCGAGTATGTTCATGTTCTGGTTTCCAGACAAACTCGGTATTTTTAGAGGTTAGATTATACAATGCTTTCATCTGCTCTGAAAATTTTGGTGCGAATTGTCTGAAATATGAAGCCAGACCTATGAATTGTCGCACCTGTGTTACTGTCTGCGGTGGTGGCAATTGGCCTAGCGCCAATTTCTCATCTACGCTTAGCCTATACGGACGCCTTTGAACGGTTTTATTTGAATCTAAGAGACGGATTTCAAGTTCGCTTGTTGTTACTCGGCTTTGAGGGATACCCTCAATAAACTTTTCGGCAAAGTTTTGCAACATTTCTATCAAGCGAGATTTATCTGTAATACTTAAGGTATCATCGTTATTCAAATACTCGATATAACTCATATCTGTCTCTTTTAATAGCGCATTGACTGTTTTGGTTTTGTACATTTCAAACTTGTCAATCTCAATAGAAACTCCAAATCCCATTCCCAAAATGTCGCGGCCTATCATTACATCATATTTCAAAAACTTATCCATAATAACATGAAATAACAATTCTATCGGGTATTGATCAATTTTGACAGTAGCTAAAATTGGCATGGTGGAATATACAGGATTATCCCCAATGCCCCTCAGAATCACTAAATTGTTGATTCTTTTTTTCGCTGAATATAATGTCCGCCGTCTTGCACCAGGCAGCTGCGTCTGCGACTGCCATGTCTGGGTTGAACTTTGGCAACGTGATGTATTTCTTCGAGGTCGAGGCAGCATTAGTTGCTTGCATTGCCTTAATTATCTCCAGAAAATTGCGATTTTGAGACTCCAGAATTTCACGCCACATATTGCCAGAATTTCCTGGTGGAGAGGCATCGTCCAATCCCACTTCTGATGTCTGATGACTTAAAAATTTTTAGATCTGTTAAAAACATCAGCGATGTTGAAGTTCTTCAATGCGAACTTAATTCGGTTGCTGACTGGTGTGAGCGCAATTTGCTGCTTCTTAACTTCTCAAAATGCTTCTTTGTTACATATGTAAAGCGCAACCTGCCGATATTAACATCGTATTCCATTAGTCATCACGCTTTGAGACGGCAGTATTTTAGTTTTCTGAACATCTAAACTATATCCTCCCCAAAGCTTATTCAATGCTGGGCTTAGTAAAGCGCAATTCCAAGCAATTTAACGATCCCTATACACGGCTAAGTTTGTATTCTGCCTTAGTGCGTTCTAGGTTTGAGTATGCTTCGTTTATCTGAAATCCTTCTGCTGCCGTTCATATAAACAGGCTTGAGCGTCTGCAGAAACGATTACTTAAATTTGCACTCGCCCATTTACATTTTTCGGAGCCTATTTAAAAAAAAAAAACACTCTCACTCTATTAACAATTATTTTGGTTCAACTGTCGTCGTTTTCTATGTCATCTGCAGAGCTATTTTCGATATTTAAAGGCGTCTGAGAGTCATTTTAGAAACAATGCAAATCGTTTTAAGTCGTAAGGGATCAGTAATCAGCAAATCAGGAATCGGTTTTAAAATTTACCATATAGTTATACACATACATCAATCAGGTGCCATAGAATCATCATAATTTTAATTGAAAACTTATTTTGCTCTCAATTCAGTTTCCAAGAAGTTGTGCTTAATCATGTGCCCCATATTTTTACTTAAGTTTAAGCAGTTTGTTACCAAAAATAAGAATCAATAGTTTTATAGTTTGTGAATTTTTGTATATTTTCTCATTTACACAAAAAAAATATAAACAGAAATGCTCTGGAGATCCACTGCAAGACCAGCCAAGACGGTTGGAATTCAGAGCAAGTCTTGTAGTATATATATATATATGTATATGTAAGTATGTTTATCTTATATGAAGACATATTGATGTATGTTTGTATATGCGTATGTTAGTATAGAGTTAAATAGACTTTTCAGCAAATTAAACAAAAAAAAAAAAATAAGATATGTGACATATTTTTTTCTCTTTGTGGACTTAAAATGTTAAATACGTTAGCAAAAGCTATGACTACAAGATCTGTGTATCCATTTCAATAGTGTGGCGACTTGTGAGTTCGTCTGTTAGCGAGGCTTCGCTTCTGTTCAATTGCCTATATCACATTACAAAACAAAATAAGCATAGTCCAGCCCTTGGGCGGGCTTGGAGAAAGTGGAACTCAATTGGTTAACTTAAAATTTTAACTTAGGCCAAACAAAATGATACAAGGAAACGGGATTTGGTTAGTGCTCCTGCAGGCTGAGCTTTAGAGCCTGCTCTATCATCTCCTGCTCACGTTGACGCTCCAGCTCGTATTTCTGTTGATCCTGCTGGGAGAGACGCATGGCCATGGCCAGATCGGGGTCCATATAGCGAAAGCCGCCATCATCATCATCCTCGGAGACGGGTGAACCGCTGGCCTGGGCACCCAAAAGTGATTCTTGCAGCACGCTGTTGAGGAAAGGAGGGAAAAAGCAAACACACAAAGCATAACTAGCCATACAAGGAAGGAGAGGAAGAGGACTACTTGAAGATCTTTTTCATGTAGCCCAGATCGTTTTTGAACTGAGCACCCGCTGACGCAGAGCGTCCGCGGGTTTGTGGCTCCAAATGATTACTAGGCGCGGGTGAATGCCGCCCATATTTGAAATTATGTGGGGAGAGTAAGTGATTGGAGCAGCGGGCATAGCTACCAGAAATCGTTTTTGATAAAAAAAAAACTGCTAAAAAGTTGTGTTTTCATAACCTACCGCTGCAATTGCTCATCATCCTCGGGCAACAGTTCGGATCCCACCACATGCTGTCCCCTTAACACTTCCCAAATGTCCACCTTATCCTCCGAGCTATCCACACCACAGGCACCACCCGAGCCACTTGTCTCCGCCAGACTCTGTTCGATGGCATACTGCAGCATATCATCCTCATCTAAAGGTATTTGCCTTCTAGTGTCGCCACCCCGATTCGTATAGTGTGTGGGTATATCGAAGCAACGATCATCCACTAGGCAGGTGACACGATCCTGTTCCTGCAACGTTGCCACATACTCCACGGGCGACGTCATGGCAAAGACATTGCCAAAGGTAATGCAAGCATTCAACACATGAAACAGTGGTATCTCCACCTTAACCGGAAATCCAGCTGGCAGTTGCATGGTTATAAAGTCTTTCAGCTTGGACACATGTGGACTGGCCATGGTGGACATAAGATCGAGTATGGGCAACACTTGCTCCTGCAACCGTATGGGATGTTCCTCGGCTAGCCACAAATTGGCCTTGAAGCGTTGCACTTTGGTGCTTAGATTTTTGGCTTTGCCCACATCACGTCCTTGCAGATCGAAATCGGGAGTGAAGTACTCTTCGGGTGTGATGAGAGCAAGTTTGGGTGTGCTGGCGCCAGATGCACAGGCAGAACTGGCTTGGCTGGGCGGCATGGAAGAGGAGGGGGCAGGCGAAGAGCGTCCTCCGCCATTCTCCAAAGCGGGAGAGGGTGTCTGTGGGTTAGAAAAGTGATTTATTTATATGAAGGAGGAGATTAAGAGGTTGAAAACTCACGCGCTCTTTTATAGATTCAGTGGGCGGCGGCGGCACATAATCCTCATCGGCTATGCCCAACAGACTGTGCAGAGGGGTTCGCGCTGTCTTGTTCTTTATCTGCTCCTCGTTCAAATGATCCATACGCGTCTTGGTCACAAATTCCACATTACTCGCCCCATACACCTTACAGTTGTAGCCATTGATGTTTTCGGATTTCTCACTTCGCCAGCCCCAAATGCCCGATTTGTTGCGCTCAAAGCTGATCTTTTCCATTTCAATGTTATTGGTAATGACGGGAGCATTTAGACGTGCACGCACCGTGCCCAGTGCTGGAGGAATGGCCACTATATCACCTATATCGCTGCTCATCTGCTCCACCATTACCTCCTGGGTGTCATGATCGATTTCAATCATGGTGGCAGTTTCTTCTGCAAGTACAATGCGTTAGGGAATCATAAAAACTTAGAGTAAACACTTGACTAGTCCAGATTTAAAAAATTTTGGAAATTGAAATATGTAAGTTTCTGAGGAAATTTCTTTAATGAAATTTACGCTTTTTACCACCAAATGATATGTTTCTGAGTTCTGAATATTCCTTCACAATATATTTCAGGGATGCAAACCGGTTCTGAACCAAACGCCAGCTGATGAACCGAACCGGCTTCCTTTCAGAAATGATGAAGCGAACCGAAAACCACAAAGAAAAACGGTTCGGTTCGGTTCAGTTCGCCGACGAGTTTTAGGCAGAGCTAGCAAATAACAATTGACCGTTTTTCGTTGTCCAAAAAAACCAGTTATTTACGGACCCTTTGAGCAAAAAGTCAGTGATGAACCGTTCACATCGGCTCATGAACGAATCGCTCAGTGCTCAACGAACAACCAATGGATTTGTTTACGTTTTGCTCTGCTCATTCACTGAGCAAATCGTCGCGAGCGAAGAAGATAAAAGTCAATTGCGTTTGTGTGTGTGTATGTTTGAGTGAGGTGTCTGTTTGCGCTTGCGACTCACACAAGCCACACACACAAAACAAATAAAAGAAAAAAAACACCCTTTGAGGTGAGTCGTTCGGCTTTTTGCTCATCTACTGACTCTTAATGTGCGAGCGCTCAGTCGGATCGCTGTCTTTAAATTGTTATTGAATGAGCAAAACAAGAAAAGCTCAACTGAGAACAGTCAACTAAAAACAACAACAAGGAGAAAAGAAGTGTTCTGCTCAGAGCGAGAGCAAGCGTGCATGGATTTTTTCGGTTTTGTTATTGAGCAGACCGCAAAGGCAAAAATGTTCAATTGTTATTTACGAGTTCTGGTTTTAGGACGTGAATCGCTTTCATCTAGCCTATGATACTTGTTAATATGGGAATTTTTATCGTTTCCCTAAGATAATTTTTATACGATATTCCGTTCGATCCTCTACAAAAACGCTCTTAAGCTCGGCTCTTTTCAGAGCGCTCCGAACGTTGCTTGCTGGGAGCTATCATGTGCGATTAAAAGAAGACTCGAAACTGACTCATTCATATGACCAAAATGTGATTTATTCAAATACGCCTCGAAAAAGACTCCCAAATAAGTTGAAACTAATCAGAAGAACGGGTTTAAAATGACTCTTCCAGAAGAGTTGTGGCT